>CM061065.1:189398916-189622822 GCA_030762895.1 Sophora flavescens
AATTGTTCAGAACAGCCTTTTATACAAATTCTGAAATTGACTAGCTCGCGAGGCGAGCACACATTCGCGAGGCGAATTTCATGAACAGTCAGCAACCTTTGGCATTCTCGCGAGGCGAAGTTCTGCTCGCGAGGCGAGGATCTGAAGAGTTTCCTCCTTACGCCCGTTATGGCCATCAGGGCCTAACCGTGATGCTCTCTGACTTCCAGACTAGCGAGGCGAATGGATGCTCGCGAGGCGAGACTCTTCAACTTCAAAACTGCCACGACCATGACCTTCAACACGGGCAAGTCGTGATCGTCTCTGACTTTTTCAGGGTTGCAAGACTCGCGGGGCGAGACCTTCTTCGCGAGGCGAACCAGAGACTTAGCAATTTCTTGGAACAGTCAGGCTTCGGGGTCGCGTGGCGAGCGTGTCCTTCGCGGGGCGAAACCTCTGTTCTTTATTTTCTCAGCTTCTACTTAACCTGAAAGTAAGGAAATAACCATAAGTGTATTATTTTGACTTAAAACTAGCTAAATTAACTTAAAACTACTCTAGAGACTCAAAACCTTGCTTGAGGACAATCTAATCTAATTTGGGTAAAAATACGATATAATTTGCACAAAACCCTGGTCATACTAGCCACAAAACTAGATGAGCCAGAGGCTTATCAAAATACCCCAAACTTAAACTTTGCTTGTCCCCAAGCAAACTAAGACTCAAAAATAAAAAAGACTCAAGACCTGGCAAGCTTAAAAGATTCAACCAACATTGCACAAATTCAAGCAACTTCATCAAAACATTTTTCTTCATTGTTTTCCCCTTTTCAAACAGAGCAATCCTCACATTCATTTATTCCAAACAATTGAGAGTTTCATCATGAAAACAATCAGAAATCTAAGCAGGGAATCTAAGTCACACACAAGAGGGAGATCACCAAATCCAAACAACTGCCTTCCTCACAAGGGCATTATTTGTTCACTCAGTCACTCAATTTATGTCAGGCTAACAACTTGCACTCAGTTTCACTTTTCAAGTACACTTCCCAAAAATTTACTTTTCATCTCAAAATGGTTCCCACAGAAAACATGCAAGCAACATCAGAAGGTCTTTATTGGGTTGTAATGGGGCCTGGCTAAGGGTAGGATATACAAAAAGGAACTAAGCTGAAGACCCTAGGAACTAAGAGAGCATGAACTATATTTACACCTTGAAATTCACTCAAGTTCCTTTCTTTATTATTTTTTTTTCTTTACACTTCTGGGTGGCTACAGCTCTTTTTATTTCTTTTTGGCATTTTTGTATATATTTTTTTTTCATTTTTTTTTCTTCTTTTTTTTTTCTTTTTTTTTCATTTTTTTCATTTTCCTAATCCCAACAACATATTACACCTTGCAGCCACCCCAAACTTTAGTTTCTTGCACCCATTCTAAGATTACATGCTCTCCTAATCCTAAGATCGGGTTAACATGGTTTTCCAGATTTTTGGGCTTATAACATTAGGTTATCAAGAACTAACAGGCTAATAGGCTCAAAAGGGCTAACTAGGGAACATGCATTAGGAATTTGTTTATTCAGGCCAAGTAGCTATTTACAAAGAAACTGCCTAAATCATTTGCTACACACATATAATCATGCAAACCAAAAAGAGATTCAATCAAATCCAGGGAAGTGCAACTTGAAAAATGATTTTCACACAGTCAAAAACATGTTGGAGGCTCAAAAACCTCACCTGGACATTTTTGCAAATTGCTTGAAAGAGATTCTATCCCTAGTGTGTGCTTCCTATCACCCCAAACTTATCATGAATCATGCCATCATAACAAAATCCCAAAGTTCAGTTTTCAATTTCACATGGGAATCACAAAATTTTTCAGCCTAGGGGAAATCATTACATATCAATCATGCAAGCAATCTGTGCAACATCAATCAAAATCTAGCAAACTTGCCAACTAAAAACTTAACACACAAATGCTCCTGAGCTTCTCAAATTATTCAGGAGCTTTATTCAAAGAAAAGAAAACTTTATTCAAAGAAAAGAAAAACTACAACTAATTCCCTCCCCCACACTTAAAACATGCATTGTCCCCAATGAACAACAGAATTATAAGATCATAGTGAGGGAAAGGAAAAGAGTACTCCCTGATCAAATGCAGTGTAGGCGGGAGCTGTCACCTGGATCCCATTCCTTGCAGTCTAAGTCCAAAGAGGTAGAGAAGGCCTCCGGTGCTCCTTCATCTTCTTCATGTTTCTCATCCACTGCACTGACAATTTTATCACCTGCTAAACATGCAGCAATCTCAGCACAAACCACAAAATGGTTAGCGTTAGTACAATCAAGAAAAGAAAGAATATCATCACAGCCAGAATTAAGTGGAAAATTAGAAAACAAGTTCTCATGGGTGTCCTTAATAGTCTCAGATATCAGCTCAATGTGGAATACAGAGTGCTCTTCCGCTGGATGTTTCATGGCATCAAATATGTTAAACTTTGCAACTATATCCCCAAACTTCATAGACATTGTCCCATCACCCACATCAATGTTAGTCTTGGCTGTCTTCATGAATGGCCGGCCCAGGATGATTGGGGATTTACTGGAATGTGTCTCGCCTGCCATGTCCAAGATGTAGAAATCAGCTGGGAAGATCAGATCATCAACTTGCACTAGTACATCTTCCACCATTCCCATGGGGCGGGCACAGGTCCTGTTGGCCAACCGAATGGTGATACTGTGTACTTCAAAGGACCAAGATCCGGTTTGTTAAAGATGGAGGTAGGCATGACATTGATAGATGCTCCCAAGTCCAACATGCAGTTTTCAAACTTCTTGTCCCCAATAGTGCATGGGATAGTGAAGGTGCTGGATCCTTGCACTTCGGTGGCGAGTGTGCACGGTGAAAGCAACAACTCTTTCCGGCTTAGGCTGGATAAGCGCGCGAGACATTTCTTCCCAAGTCAACCCTCTCATTAGTCTTCATCTTCCTCTTGTTGGTGCATAAGTCCTTGAGAAATTTGGCATACTTGGGCACTTGCTTGATCATATCCAACAGAGGGATATTAACACCCACCTTTCTTAAAACATCAAGAATCTCCTTCTCCTTATTTTCACCACCAATCTTCAAATTTTTCTGAATTCTGTGTGGGAATGGAATGGGTGGTCTATATACCTTCTCTGTTTCAACTTCAACCACAGGTTCAGGAGTAACCTCAACAGTAGGCTCAGGAGTAGCCTTCATAGTTTCTTCATTCTTTCCAGAAGTGGCCTCAACAACTTTTCCAGACCTCAAAGATAAGGCACTCACATTAGGGTTGGAGGCATTAGGATTTATCACTGGCTGTGCTGGCAGCTGGGTTGTTCTTTGACCTTGCGGTGTGCTATTCATGGATGTGGCCATCTGCCCAATCGTGTCTCTAAATTTTTAATCTTGGCATTTGTTTGCTGCTGAAACTGTGTACTGTGAGGCTCGAATCTGTCCCATTTGCTTTTGAAATCAGAGATTTTGGGCAGCCATTTGTGCAGCCATTTTATTGAGCATGTCATCTATCGAAGGTCCGGAGGGTGCTTGAAGTAGTCACTGGAGGAGGATTCGAGGTGCCATCGGCTGTTGGGATGAGTTCCATATACCGCAGATTAGGATGATTACTCCAGTGGGATGGTACCTATTTGTTGAAAGATCGGAATGTTGTATCCGCTTCAGTTATTGCCACGATTATACGGATGGACTGCAAAGGCTTGAGGTGATTCATGGATCGATCCTCCTTGCAAAATAGGACAAGCTTCATATGGGTGCTCAGGAGAACTGCACATACCACACAACACCGCAGGCTGAACCCTATCCATTACCAATTTCTCTACCAAGGAAGTGAGCCTGTCAATTCTATCATCACGGTCGTGGCTGGAAGAAGAAGTGCGGATCTCATGTACACCTCTAGTCTCAACAGAATTTCTTCTTGTAGTGAATTGCTGGGAATTTAATGACATGTTCTCAATGAGTTGCTTGGCAGCAGATGGAGTCTTGTCAACCAATGCTCCCCCACTAGCAGCATCCAAAATATTCCTATCCATAGGCTGCAATCCTTCATAAAAATATTGGATGAGGAGCTGTTCAGAAATTTGGTGCTGGGGGCAACTAGATGTCAACCGCTTGAACCTCTCCCAATACTCATTAGCGACTCATTTCCTTGCCTTATTCCACAGATTTCTTTCCTAATTGCAGCGCTGCGAGGCGGGAAAATATTTCTCCGGAAGAGTTTCTTCAAGTCGTTCCATGTGGTAATGGAATTCGGCGCAAGGTATAAAAGCCAATCTTTTGCAGCTCCTGGAGTGAGAATGGAAAAGCCTTCAACTTGATATGATCCTCGAGTTACTCCTTCGGCCTCAAAGTTGTGGAGCGGACAACTTGGAACTCCTTGAGGTGCTTGTGTGGATCTTCACCGCAAGACCATTAAATCTTGGCAACAAATGGATTAGCCCAGATTTTAACTCAAAAGGGGTGTCAGCACCAGGATAAGCAATGCACAAACCATTGTAATTCACATCAGGGGCAGCAAGCTGCCTCAAAGTCCTTTGGTCTCCCATGTTTTCAAAAGCAGTTTTAAAATTGGAATCACTACTAGTGCTAGCCCGAAATTCCCTACGGAGTGTGTGCAATGTTCTTTCAATTTCCGGGTCAAAATCACACAGTTCAGGGCAATGAGACCTAGTAGCCAGACCAATTCAAAACAGAACAGAAAATAAAAGAAAGAAAATAAAATAAAATAAAAACAAATTGAGAAAAATAACAACTCAGAGTCCCCCGGCAACGGCGCCAATTTTTGGTCGCGCTGTCGCGCACGCTCCAAAAAGGACGAGCGGGTTTAAAACTGTAGTATAGTACGACAACTCGAATGTCGTCTCTCAAGGACTCTGAGAATATTATCTTTCACAAAAATAAATTTTTGGGGGGGGGTTTTGGGTTGGAGTGCAAATAAGAAACAAACAAAATATTAAAGACAGAGCGATTGAAAACAAACAGTTCAAGGAGGTTATCAATAGTCAAAAACAGATTAATCTATTGTTCTTGATTTCCCACTATCATAGGTTCATACAATTTCCAAGCCCTAAGCAAATTCTTATCCCCTCCCGGTTGTAGCAACAATTTACAAACGAAACTACTCTCTGAGATACATGTCCCTATTCCCGAATTAAACAAACGGGGTTAAGCCCTCATGAACTAAACGAACATGAACGTACACACGCGAATTAAACAAACGTGATTGATTATAGGAACATGATATCACCGGAAATAAATCAATACAATACATTATACTCCTGAATTAAACAAACAGAAATACAAGGCATGGCATTGAAGAGGGAAAAGCATACAAAACAGGAAAGTATAAGAACCTCAAGTATGTGGAAATCAATTACAATAGATCAATCCTAAGAATTTAGTTCTCCATAACACAAACGAAATCACAGAGAAAAGTGTAAAACAGAAAATGGAGAAGCAAAAGTCTTCACAAATTGTTCGAAATGACCTTTTATACAAATTCTGAAATTGACTAGCTCGCGAGGCGAGCACACATTCGCGAGGCGAATTTCATGAACAGTCAGCAACCTTTGGCATTCTTGCGAGGCGAAGTTCTGCTCGCGAGGCGAGGATCTGAAGAGTTTCCTCCTTACGCCCGTTATGGCCATCAGGGCCTAACCGTGATGCTCTCTGACTTCCAGACTCGCGAGGCGAGACTCTTCAACTTCAAAACTGCCACGGCCATGACCTTCAACACGGGCAACCCGTGATCGTCTCTGACTTTTTCAGGGTTGCAAGACTCGCGGGGCGAGACCTTCTTCGTGAGGCGAACCAGAGACTTAGCAATTTCTTGGAATAGTCAGGCTTCGGGGTCGCGTGGCGAGCGTGTCCTTCGCGGGGCGAAACCTCTGTTCTTTATTTTCTCAGCTTCTACTTAACCTGAAAGTAAGGAAATAACCATAAGTGTATTATTTTGACTTAAAACTAGCTAAATTAACTTAAAACTACTCTAGAGACTCAAAACCTTGCTTGAGGACAATCTAATCTAATTTAGGTAAAAATACGATATAATTTGCACAAAACTAGATGAGCCAGAGGCTTATCAGGTACCACGACCCTTGATCGGGCTGTTCCTCTACCACTTGACAATATGCAGGATGATCATAACTTTCCATTTTGATGAGTGGCAGATTTCTTTCATCACTCACTTTAAACATCGAGGACAAGGTAGACAGCGCATCAGCTAATTGGTTATCCTCTCGAGGAATATGATGAAATGTGACTTCGTCAAACTGCTCGGTCAAACCTTTGATATAATCATGATACGGGATTAACTTGGCATCTCGGGTTTCCCATTCCCCTTTTAGCTGGTGGATGACTAATGCAGAGTCTCCATATACCTCCAATATCCTTGCTTTTGATTCTATTGCTACCAGGATCCCCAGTGCACAAGCTTCGTATTCGGCTATATTGTCTGTACAATCGAAGCAGAGCCTCACGGTGACAGGGAAATAATCATTTTCTGGTGAGATTAAGATTGCCCTGATTCTGTGTCCCAATGCATTAGAAGCTCCATCAAATAACAAGGTCCATTTTTCTTTTCCCGGCGATTACTCGCGATCAAACAAAGCCATTATATCTTCATCTGGGAACTCACATTGCATCGATCCATAATCTTCTACTGACTGATTGGCTAGATATTTTGCAAGAGCGCTACCTTTTACTGCTTTCTGGGTGACATAGACTATGTCGTATTTTGATTACAGGACTTGCCAACGAGCAATTCTTCCAGTCAGAGCAGGCTTATCAAAGATATACTTGATTGGATACATTTTGGACACCAACCAGGAAGTATAACACAACTTGTAATGCCTCAAATGGCGAACCGCCCATGCCAAAGCACAGCAAGTGCGTTCTAGCAGTGAGTAGTTGGCTTCACAACTGGTGAACATCTTACTTAGATAATATATGGCATGTTCCTTTCTTCCCGACTCTTCGTGCTGACCCAGTACACAACCCATATTTCATCTAGCACAGTCAAATACATGATGAGAGGTCTTCCTGGCACTGGGGGAACCAAGACTGGAGGCTCTTGTAGGTACTGTTTGATCTTCTCAAAAGCTTTTTGACAATCTTCGTTCCATGTTACTGCCTGATTTTTGCGCAGCAGTTAAAAGATTGGTTCACATGTCGCTGTTAATTGGGAGATGAACCTGGCAATGTAGTTCAATCTTCCTAAAAACCCACGAACTTCTTTCTCTGGTCGAGGTGCTGGCATATCGATGATTGCTCGAACTTTTTCGGGATCAACCTCTATTCCTCTTTAACTAACTATGAAGCCCAAAAGCTTGCCTGATTTCACCCCAAAAGTGTGGCCGGATTCAGCCGGAGCTTAAACTTCCTTAACCACTCAAAAAGTTTCTACAGATTATCAACATGCTCATTTTCGGATCTGGACTTGGCGATCATATCATCTACATAAACTTCTATCTCCTTGTGCATCATGTCATGGAACAAAGCCACCATAGCTCACTGATATGTTGCTCCAGCATTTTTCAAGCCAAAGGGCATAACCTTGTAGCAAAAGGCTCCCCATAAAGTGACAAATATGGTCTTCTCCATATCTTCGGGAGCCATCTTGATCTGATTATATCCCGAGAATCCATCCATGAAAGAGAATAATGCATGTTGAGCAGTATTGTCTACAAGAACAACAATGTGTGGCAGAGGAAAGTCATCTTTTGGGCTAGCTCTGTTCAGATCTCGATAGTCAACACACATCCGGACCTTTCCATCTTTCTTAGGAACAGGAACAATATTGGCAACCCATTGAGGGTACTTTACAACCTCTAGGAAACCTGTGTCCAGTTGTTTCTTGACCTCATCCTTGATCTTTAAGGACATTTCCGCTTTCATCTTTCATAGCTTCTGTTTTACTGGAGGACAGTTCGACTTTAATGGTAGCTTGTGTTCTGCTACACTAGGATCTAACCCTAGCATGTCTTGGTATAACCATGCGAAAACATCTTTGTAATCCATCAACAAATTGATCAACCTACTTTTCTTTCAGGGAAATGCCAATCTTGACCTCTTTTTTATCATCTTCGGTTCCCAAATTGGTTAGTTCACTCGGCTCTTCATGGGGTCAAATTTCCCTGGCTTCTTGTTCTACCAATCTCAATAGTTCAGGAGGAACTTCCCTGTCATCATCAACAATCTCCTCAGCATGATCAATGGGATAGTCAAAATTGTATGCTGAGTTACTAACACTGTCATTTTCAAGAGAGTTGCTTTTAGATCTGCATTTTGGTAGTTATCAGGGAAAGATGAATGAATAAAGGTTAAAGATGAGAAACTGCATTTATTGGTGAGGAATGGTGCACAAAAACGAAAGTAAAAAAAAAGAGAGAGAGTAACAACACAAAGATGTTGAATGCATGCATTTATTGATAAGTCATACTGAAACAGAAACAAGTAAGCCCATTACAACAAAATTCCTAAAGTCTTGGGCAGAGCTAAAGGATAAGTATTACAAAATTACTTTGAAAAAGACTATTTGGTCCTGGGGAACTCAGTGATCTCCCAATTGTTGAGCTCTGTATCCGGAGAGCTTGGATATACCAGATTGATACCATGATCGGCGGGATAATCATCTTCAATAGCTGCTGCTTGGTCCAGGAATGCGAACCCTACGCTTCGGAAGCTCTGTTGAATGTCACAGATGGGAACCCTTTTAGCCTCGTATTCACGATTTTCCAGCCAAGCCAACCTCTTTCTTTTCTTCTCTTCTATAACCCTCATCTTGTCGGCCTTGGTGGGTTTGTATCCCAACCCAAACCTGTCCTTGTTCTCAGCGAGCATGAGGATGTCAGCGACACCTTGGCTATTCTTCCCCAAACCGCTTCCATGTTGGTATCCTCCCTCGAGCATAATCTTGTCCATCATAATGGACGCTTTAGATGATTGAGGTTTCAAGAGTGGAGCACTATCCCCAACATAAGTGGCATTGGCAATTTCAAGTGACTGGAAGGCGGTCTCGAGAGCTTCCTCGGCAGCTTCAATGTAAGAGGTTGTTGATGGCTTACTCACTAACATATCCTCCTCTCCAGAAACAATTATCAACTTACTATCAACAATGAACTTCACATTCTGGTGCAATGTGGAAGGTACAACTCCAGACGAATGGATCCATGGTCGTTCTAGGAGACAACTGTAAGTTGGTGTGATGTCCATTACTTGGAAGAGTACTTCAAAGGTGCAAGGGCCAATCTGAATGGGCAATTCCATTTCTCCCATGACTTCCCTTCGGGTGCCATCGAAAGCTCTTACAATCATTGTGCTTGGCTTCATATGAGTTCCATCGAAAGGCAACTTTGCCAGTGTTTGACTTTGGCATTACATTCAAAGAAGAGCCATTATCAATGAGAATCCTAGCCATGACATGATCTCGACACTTCACAGAAATGTGCAATGCCTTGTTGTGCCCCATACCTTCAGCTGGTATTTAATCATCGGTGAAAGTGACATAATTATCAGTGACTATGCTACCTACAATGTTATCGAGCTTATCAACTGTGATGTCATGGGATACATGAGCTTGATTCAACACCCTCATCAGTACTCTCCTATGTGGCTCAGAGTTCATCAACAGAGACAAAAGAGATATCCGAGCCGGAGTTCGATTCAACTTATCCACAACCATGTATTCACTTTGCTTGATGAATTTCAAGAATTCACCGACCTCTTCATCAGATACCTCCTTTTTTTTCTCACCCCCTCTTGTTTCCTTTTCAACCGGAGTTCATTCCACCTTCTCTTTCCCTTTGCAATATTTTCCTTCATTTTCTGTGTCCTTCCTTTGTAGTACCTCCGGGTATAAATGCGGCCACTCCTAGTCATTCCACCAATCCCCGAAATGTTGGTAACCACGGTGGTCCCATTGGAAGGATTTGGTTGAACCTGCATATTATATTTCCACGTCACGACTTTGGTGTCCTTGTATGGGAAAGGACCTGGGACTCGGATGATAATTGGTGTTGGCCCACTCGAAGCAGGCAAAGGTTCTTTATCGGTATAGTATATCACCACTGGTTTCGGAGCGACCGGTTGAGGAACCGGTTGAGGATTAACCACAACAGTAAAAGGAGTTATCTTAACTGGAGTTGAGTAATTTGTAGATTCAACAACCATGTTAATGCCACACTCATTGGATTCACAACCAATTAGGATAATCTTCATGTCTATTAACTTCTGCACAACCTGCCGAAATTCTGTACAGTCTTCAATTGAATGCCCTATATCCCCATCAAAGTCACATCATATTACTCCATCGAGAACCATTTCTTCAATAATCAAGATTTGGATCAATCCGTATTTGTACATCTCTCTGAAAATAACTCTCATAGGGGTTCTAACATCAGCCACTTGACTCTTGAGAGTATGCTCTAAGAAGCTTTCAATGGCATTGACTCCAGAACCGCCATGATTCGGCATAGGATCTTGTGCCATATTTGGAGCATCTTTCTGAAAGCTCAACCATTTGGCATTAATTATATCTTGCACCTTAAACTTCAAAGCCTTGCAATTTTCTGTAGAATGACCTGTGGCCTCATCGTGATACTCGCATTGAGCATTTGGGTCATACCACTTTGGATAAGGAGGGTCTATTGGTCTTGTCAGGATAGGAGTTAGCACGGATCTGCTCACAAGTTGACGAAATAGTTCAGTGTAGGCCATAGGTATCGCGTCGAAATGCACTGGCTTTCTTTTGAGTTATATGGTGGTCTGGTTTGGCTTTTGTCCGGGTTTATGAGTTATAAGTGGCCTTTTTAACCACTTATTGCAACATGATTTGCTATACATACTGCTTTCGTTGGAGGCCCTGACTTTTGGTTTTCTGTATAAAGCTTTGGACTTTTCGGCTTCCCTGTTTAAATTATGGATAATTTCCAATGTTTTTAAACCATGCACTGCATATGGATCATTTTATGTTATAAATCACAATTTATATTCTATTGAAGTGGACGATGCTACTAGTGCCAACAGGCGTCTATTATTGAATTCACCCGACCTGAGAGTACAGTACCCATTGGGGGAACGTCCGGTGCCAAAGTTATTGAATGGGTAAGTCGCCAATCTCTAAAACGGACTATGTAATGTACTTTATCCACTGGGTTACGTACAGGTTGGCATTTTACCAGAGGTTTCTATTGTATCAATCTACCCGTGTGTGATTCCTCTTGAAGCATATACTCGGGGGTGGGTTCAGGGCGGACGATTTGAAAACGGACTCCCCATTCATTAGATAGAGAAGATCACCAAGATTTCGTGATCCGCTGCCGAACTTATTCCAATTCAATAAGAGATACCCGCCCCCTATTCTATTCTTCCTTCTTTTAGTTAGGCAGGAAAAGAGTAGGCCCTTCTAGAGCATTAGGATGTGGATTACAATTCTAATATAGGGGGTGAGTCCATGAGCATGCCAATCTTTACGCTAGAAAGAAGGGTTTATAAGGTAGTTGACTTACTGACTTGTTAGAGTCAGGCCTTTATAAAATCCTGTAATTACATTAATAGGTATCTCAACCGTGCAGTTGCTATCAACTAATCCCTTTGTCGGAATATGTACTTGGATTACTGCCAAGGATGGAATAGCTGTGAGGACAGGAACGAAAACGACTATTCTGCTCAGAAATCAAATGTTCCAAATGTTCGTGGAAATTCTTCCTCCCATTGGACCATTTGTATCTATATGCATTAGGATTCCGATTTATGGATTTCTCAGTTCGAGAAATCAAAATAAGAGGATCGAACCATTTCTTCTGACTCTTTTTCAAATTTGATAAATATTGGTTGATTGTGTATTTCATTATGGTTTTATGATTCCGAGTATCATTTCCTATTTGATACCTTTGAATTCCATATTCGAAGTTGCGATCGAATCATTATGGGAATGTACATGCGGTAGAAAAATTACGGCAATCCATTGAGATATGGTATGTTACAAGTGAATATTTGTGACAAGAAATGAATCCAAATTTCAAAATGACTGACCTTTTTAATCCAATCCATATAATGTCTTTTTCGGGAGCTAGGGGAAGTGCATCTCAAGTACACCAATTAGTAGGTATGAGAGGGTTAATATCGGATCCACAATGACAAATGATTGATTCAACTTTTCCACTATCACCCCCAAAAAACCAAACTCTGCTTTACGTAAAGTTGCCAGAGTACGCTTAACCTCTGGATTTGAAATCACTGCTTATATACCAGAATAAATGAAGTTTTCCGAAAAAACCTGCTAGTGGAGGAAGACCTCCTAAGGATAAGAGACATAGGGCTAAAGAGAGAGCCAAAAATGGATCTTCCGTGTATAATCCTGCATAATCTCGAATGTTATCTTGCATAATCTCAAATGTTATCAGTTCCAGTATGTAGACCAAATGATACAATGCAAGCAAAAGTTCCTAGATTCATGGAGATATAGAACAACATATAAGTTATCATGGTTGCATACCTACCATTTGAGTCTCCAACAATTTTGCAGATAATGGGTATGGATTGTTTAAAAGATTTTACTTGTTCTTAATGCAAGTTTCATTATTGTAGCACCTCTTTTGTTTTTCATACGTAGAATGAATGGACGTAGCTTTGAGTTAAAGCATTTTGCTAAAACTGACTTTTGTACCTTTTATATTAGGTTTGTAAACAAATATGGGGAACTTCATCTAAAGCAAGCCAAAGCACATTCTTTAGCATTCACTGTGTATATTGTCGCGACCGTCCCGTCCGGGCGCCGCCAAAAGAAATGTAAAAACAGAGGAGTCACCACTAAAATTTTATTGGGAAAATCTTAGAAAACCCAATTATTTAAAGGTAAATTGGACTAAAAAAAAAGAGAGAGATGAGTCCGGGAGTCAGTTACGAGTAGGGAAGGTGTTAGCACCCCACATCGTCCGTTTAAAAAAAACGGTACCTCAAGTTAATTGTGTAAAAACATTTTAATAACCTTTTAAATATTTATTTTACCCCAAAAATTATTTACAAGAAAGAATTATTTTTAATTTTAAATATTTTAAATTTTTATTAATTTTATATTTTAAAATTTTTGTTTATTAAAAACTAAATGAGGTTGAACATGGCACATGAGTCCACAGGGTAACCTTAAAAAAGAAAAGTTTAATTATTTTGATTAATAATTTTAACATAAAAAGAGACACAAAAAAAAAAGAAAATTTAGTTTTGGCTTGACAAGATGATTTATCTTGCTCCTACGTATTCTCGGGTGCGATAGGAAACTCAAAGCCACGTAGTTCTTTTAGGAAATATTTTGATTGATTGATTGATTTTATTTTATTTTTTTGAAAAAGATTTGATTGATTTTTTTTTTTTATAATTTTTTCATGTTACAAAGATTTTATTTCAAAATAAATTCACTCTTGCACAGAGTCCAAGATAGCAGTGCTATACGATAAATCCTTACAATGCATATGCTACTTGAGGATGAAAAATCATACATCAACGTCGTAGATTGTTGCGTAAATTTAAATAAATTTTTATTTTATAAAATTGAATAAAATTTGTTAAAAAGAGTAAATTGAAAACATTTATTATTTTATACAAAAGGGAGCTCACCCTTGCACAGGGTTAAAGATAGCAGAACTATACGATGAATCCTTATAATTCATATGATACTTGAGGATGAAAAATCATACATCAATATCATAAATTGTTGCGTGAACTCAAAAGAGATTTTTATATAAATCGGGTAAAATTGGTTAAAGGTGTAAATTGAAAACATTTCATTTTTTTATTTTTTTAAAAAAGGATAATTCACTCTCGCACAGGGTTAAAGATAGTCAAGCTATACGATGAACCCTTACAATTCATATGACACTTGAGGATGAAAATTCATACATCAATATCATATATTGTTGCGTGAATAATTTTTTTTTAAATAGATGTTTTTTTCATATTTTTTTTTATTTTATATGTTTTGTAATTTCAAAATATTTTTTTTTGCACTCCATAGCTTGGCATCAATTTCTGAAAGAACTTGGCCCAAATAAAAGAGCAAAACACTGGCCCAAACAACCTGACCCAAATAAGCTAACAATTCACATAATAAAAATGAAAATAAAGTTAAAAAGAAAAAAAACAAAACATAATCAGAGGCTCTTCTTCTTCGTTACCAATAAAAGAGATAGCCCAAGAAGCTGCAGATGTGTTGGGCTGAAAACAGAGGGGAAGACGGCGACGGAGGAGGAGGCTTCTCACGCGGAGGTTGGTCGATGACGGGTTCACGGTGGTTGATCGACGACGAGACGCAGGTCGGTTGGAGGTGAACGGACGGCGGAGGAAGGAACGCAGATCTGGTGGTGCGGCAGGGGGCCTGCGTGGTGGCTCACAGCGGTACGTTCCGGAGCTCATGGGGCATCTCGTGGTGGGGCGGTCCTGTGGTTGTTGAGGCGAGGCGAGGCGCGGCGCGACGGTGACGCGACGACGACGACGGTCCGCACGGCGGAGATGGACGGAACAGAGAGGTTGCTATTTTGTGATTGTGGTGGGTTCTGGTTGTTGTATTTTGTTATTGAAGGTGATGTTGTTGGGGAGGGAGATGAAGATGATGGTTATGGTGTTTGATGGTGAGTGACATTTTGGCTTTTGGAAAATGGTGGTGAAGGTTCTGCTTGGATAGTGAGGATGAAGGAAGATTGATGTTAGAGAGCTTGAAGTAGTAAAATGATGATTCCCTCCAGAGAAAAAAAAAAGCCCCCCTTGGGGACTATTGGTTCTCCCCTTTTAAACTCCTTAGCTTGCAAAACTCCAAGACCAGAACCCAATGTTGTACAATGGAGGGTCATTTTCAGACTTCCATTCTCACTGTTTCTGCATCTGTTGCTTCATCCTGTATGCCGCAAATTTCTTTACTTCTGTTGAGTATCTTTCCTTTGGTTCAGGCTGACTTTATTTGAGAGGTAGCAACATTACTTGTTCCAATTTTTCCCTTATTGATGCTTAAAAATTTGAAACCAGTTTGTTACAAATGCCTAAGTCTTCTACTATTGCTCTCTTTATTTCTGAAACATATTAGAAACTTTTGTTTTTTCCCCTTGTTTGTATGCTGAATGTTGCACTCTTTTCTTTTAATTTTTCTTTATTTTATTATTATTCTTTTTATATTTTATCTTTTAACAAAAGAAGGCAGTCGTTTCTTTTTTTTTGCAATTTTTGGGTCCTTTGTATTTATTCATTCAATTGGGTTCAGAACATGGGCTTAAAACCATCTTCAACAATGAAATTGGGCTCATTAGAAACAAAAAGTCATTTTTGCAAAGTTATTTACTATTTTTTTAAAAAAATATTATTAAAAACGACATCCGGACAAAATTAGCTGTTCACCGCTGCCCCTCTTTACTTGTTTCTTATTAGATAATAGGTGTAATCGTAGTTAACCAATTATTGTTAAAAGAAACGAGTAAAGATATGAACTCCAATTTTGTTCGGGGTACGCTGAGTAGCAAAAGGACAGGTGACTACAAAGCGATTTCCAGTAAAGAATCAGTCGTTTGGACTGCCCACTGAGCTTAAAAATGAATATAAAGAGCTTACAGGGTAGATTACCCGTCAGAAACTCGAACATAAAGGAAAATGAGCTTACGGGGTGGATTACTTGTCAGAAGCTCGAACAGAAAGATAAAAGAGCTTACGTGGTGGATTGCCCGTTAAAAGCCCGGACATAATGAAAAATGAGCTTACGGGGTGGATTGTCCGTCAGAAGCTCGAACCGAAATATGAAAGAGCTCACGGGGTGGATTGCTCGTCAGAAGCTCGAACCGAAAGATAAAAGAGCTTACGGGGTGGATTGCCTGTCAGAAGCTCGAACAGAAAGATAAAAGAGCCTACGGGGTGGATTGCCCGTCAGGAAAAACTTACGGGGTGGATTACCCGTCAGAAACTCGAATAGAAAGATAAATGAGCTTACGAGGTGGATTGCCCGTGAGAAGCTCGAAAAGAAAGATAAATGAGCTTATGGGGTGGATTTCCCGTCAGAAGCTCGAACAGAGGGATAAAATGAGCTTACGGGGTGGATTTCCCGACAGAGGCTTGAACAAAAAGCTAAAAGAGCCTACGAGGTGGATTGCCCATCAGAAGCCCGAAGATAAAAAGAGCTTACGGGGTGGATTACCCGTCAGAAGCTCGAACAGAAAGATAAAAGAGCTTACGGGGTGGATTGCCCATGAGAAGCTCGAACAGAAAGATAAAAAAACGCCTACGGGGTGGATTTCCCGTTAGAAGCTCGAACGAAAAGATAAAAGAGCTTACGGGTTGGATTGCCCGTCAAAAGCTCGAACAGAAAGATAAAAGAGCTTACGGGGTGGATTGCCCGTGAGAAGCTCAAACAGAAAGATAAAAAATGCCTACGGGGTGGATTGCCCGTCAGAAGCTCGAACGGATAGATAGAAGCTTGTGAGGTCATATAGACAAATGCAATATGAATGTCGATTTTTCTCATTGAAAGAATGATAATGCATAAGATGCCTTTCATTGATGAATGCTAATGAAGAAAACCCTTATTACTTGAGGATGAACTAAAATAAGGCCTATCTTATCGGGGAGAGATATCTTGCACTTTTGTTTTTGATAGTAGACATCATTGATAATAATTATCCCAATGGTTGATCCTTAATATTCTTTGATTTCTTCAGTGCCCTTTATAGGGGAACCATCGTGCCCCCCATGACCTTTTGAGGCTTTCTAAGGAATTCTATACTTATTAAGATTACTTGTTTCACATTTCAGTATATACTTATTAAGATGAATGCACACACACAAATGACAAAAGTTAAGAGAAAGGGACCAAGGTAGAGAAATAAAATAAAGGAAGTCAATGTCATTATATTTGGATTGAAAAGGGTGTACAAAGCATAAATTTCAAAACATTGCGGAGTAGAATCGCGTCTCCTCAAGTGATGTCTCTCTTAATGACAAATGTTAGTATCCCTCATACAATCTTGACTGCTCATTAATTGGCTTCAAAGATGTTGTTTGCCCCAGTCTTCATACATCGAACCTACTGACTACTCCAGTTCATCGGCTTGATGACAATTCCATTGTTATGTTTTTATTTTTTGAACCCTAACTTTTGCCTAGACCGCCTTTTCAGGTTTTCAGTCTAGCGGGTTGCTCTAACTTTTGCTTAGACCGTCTTTTCAAATTTTCAGTCTAGCAAGCTTTTCTTTTTTCATTTTTCACTTTTTCTTTTCTTTTTTTCTTCTTTTTGGGAAGTGTGTTCAAGCATAATACTTTTTGACTGCATCTGAGTTTACAGGGAGTGAAAGATCTTCCCCATCCATCCTGGTGAGAATTAAAGCCCCTCCAGAGAATGCCATTTTCACTACGTAAGGTCCGTCGTAGTTTGGGGTCCACTTCCCTCGATGATCCTTTTGGATTGGTATGATCTTTTTGAGCACTAGATCACCTTCCTGAAACTGTCGGGGCGTACTTTCTTCTCGTAAGCTCTCATCAACCTTTTCTGGTATAATTGACCGTGACACAGTGTAACATCCTAAAATTCTAACATAATTAATTTGAAATAAAATAAAATAATAATAATAATAATAATAATAATATGTTATTAAAAAGTATAGTGCAAATAAAATATAAATAAGAGATTTAGAGTAAAGGAGTGATATTATAAGGATTTATTGAAATTTATTAACTATTATAAAGAATGCAAAATTATATATATATATATATATATATATATATATATATAAATATATACATATGAAAAAAAAAGGGATACATGGGCGTTAAGCCCACCTATGCTTTTGGCCAAAGAGGATTTTTAAAACCTAAAAATCCTATGGCCGTGCCTGCTACACACACACACACACACACACATATATATGAGTTACTGTGCGTGTGGCTAGTAGCCACACAGGAGACAAGGAGGGTATTTCCATTCCTTGCCAGTACAACCGTAACAACACAGATCCAAGAACGCCACCAAACGGGAGGGGAATTTTTAGGGAAGCGCAAATCCTTATCATACGTAATTTTTAGAGCACATTGGAGGTCTGCAAAAGGTGAGTAAAAATGACTTTTCTCACACTTTCATGGTACAATTAATTTGAGGCTTCTACATGTAACTTTGTCTTTTCTGAAATAGTAAAATATGTTAGGGTTCTTGATTTTGAGATTCTTAAAACATCTCACCTTTTGATAATTGATTTTTTATCAAAGAATATATTTTTGTGTGGCAATGTTGTACGTGCTTCTGTTTAAGCTATTATGTACTAAATTAGTCTTTTTGGCTTATCTAATCTACTTTTTTATAAAATTGTAAATGCCATTTGATTGCAAATTATTTTGAATTTCACGCCAGAATTTTTGTACCTTATGCTAATAATGTTGTTGTAGTGGCGAACAGGTGAAACACCTGTTGCATGCTTGGATTCTTGTGTTTAAAAGCCGGTCACATTAGAATATTGGTATTATAATAAACATATTAAATTCAATATTAATTTGTCATGATAGTTGTGTTATAAATCTGTTACAGTGTTCATGAAATTGATGCCATGGAGTTTGATAAAATTTTGGTAGTCATTTGGGATGACATATTGCATAGTGTATATGAGTTGGTTATCACCTTCCGGGAAGGGATGACGATTCTACATTCTATTCCGGGAATAGGATGGAGATATCACCATCTGGGATGGGATATCAGATGATTAAAATATTCACATTTGGGATGAAATATTATTAGATACCTCCATCTGGGATGGGGAAGGCAGTGGGACGTCATTGCATGGATATGAGCTCAGAGACCTTAGTCGATCTAGGATTCACACCGGTTCTGGGAACCAAAGAGTCAAGTTAAGTGATTCTGGGAATCACCGAGTCATGTTAGTGGAGTTGCATTGTGTAGAGTTTGCATGGTGAATGTGATTAAATGCAATGAGATGTGACCGTTGCTGAGCTTATGAGTTTGTACTTTAAATGCTTGACATTAATTTTATTCATATATATGTATTATTTTTGAGGTTTATTATATTCAATATTTTAAAAATTAGCGGGTACCATGAATGTTTTTCCGCTTACCGCGCCGGCTGAAAACAACACTATTTGCGAACTTTTCATCAACCGATTATATTTATTCACTGGGATTATATCTCATTAAAAGTATTGTTTTCAGAGTACGAGGACGACACCACTGGGACTGGAGAGGATTGAAGACCTAGCGAATTTTCTTTGTTATTATTCCTAGCTTGGTTAGTATTTCCTTAAATAAGGAGCTGTATGTGGCTAGACGTTTTTATCGTTAGGTTTATTAGTAGACGCCCGGTTTTGAGGCTTGGGATTTTTATCTGGACGTATGGATTTATTATTTATTACTTTGATACATTATTACTATTTTATTTAATATGAGACATTTTCCAGACTTATATAATTGATAAAATTTTTATGATTAACATATTTTAATTAAATGTATTAAAGGATTTTTATATAATTTGTTTTGGGTTACTAATGTAACGAAGGGCGTTACACACAGTGCTGCTAATATCTTCTCTTTGATGAGGTTCAATTGGTCTAGTCGATCCTTAACCCACTCAGCTTATTCTAATCCTGCTTCTCTCAGTACCCTTAATGAGGGGATCTCTACTTCAATCGGGAGCACTGCCTCCATCCCATACACTAAAGAATATGGCGTTGCCCCTGTCGAGGTGCGAATAGAGGTACGATAGCCGTGCAACGCAAAAGGTAACATCTCGTGCCAATCTTTATACGTCACTACCATCTTTTGGACAATCTTCTTGATATTTTTATTAGCGGCCTCAACCGTCCTGTTCATCTTTGGGCGGTACGGGGAGGAATTGTGATGCTTTATCCTGAAGCTTTCGCACATCTCCTTCATCATCTTGTTGTTCAAGTTGGTCGCATTGTCAGTGACAACCTCACTCGGCAACCAATAACGACAAATTAACTCTCTTTTGACGAACTTGATCACGACGTTCCTGGTCACATTGGCATATGATGCGGCCTCCACCCACTTTGTGAAATAATCAATGGCAACCAGAATGAAGTGGTACCCATTTGAAGCTTTTAGTTCGATTGGGCCTATAACATCCATTCCCCACATTGAGAATGGCTAGGGGCCGACATGACATTCAGGGGAGCCGGCGGCGCATGAACCTTATCAGCATATGTCTGGCATTTATGGCACCTCTTCGCATAATTAAAGCAATCAGCCTCCATTGTCAACTAGTAATGGCCCGTCCTCAAGATTTTTCTTGCCATTGCGTGACCATTCGCGTGAGTCCCAAACGACCCTTCATGTACATCCTCAATTATCTGTTTAACCTCCTTTACATCTACATATCTTAACAGTACCATATCATGATTCCTTTTGTAGAGAATACCCCTATCCAAATAGAAACCCATCGTAAGTCTTCTTAGGGTTCTTTTGTCATTTTCTGAAGCACCTGGGGGGTATTCCCTTCTTTGCAAGAAATGTTTGATGTCATGGTACCACGGCTCTTGATCGGGCTCTCCCTCTACCACTTGACAATATGCAGGATGATCACGACTTTCCAATTTGATGAGTGGCAGATTTCTTTCATCACTTACTTTAAACATCGAGGACAGGGTAGACAGCGCATCGGCTAATTGGTTATCTTCTTGGGGAATATGATGAAATGCGACTTCATCAAACTGCTCAATCAAACCTTTGATGTAATCATGGTACGGGATTAACTTGGCATCTCGGGTTTCCCATTCCCCTCTTAGCTGGTGGATGACTAATGCGGAGTCCCCATAAACCTCCAGTATCCTTGCCTTTGATTCTATCGCTGCCAGGATCCCGAGCACACAAGCTTCATATTCGGCTATATTGTTTGTACAATCAAAGCAAAGCCTGGCAGTGACAGGGAAATAATCATTTTTTGGTGAGATTAGTATTGCCCCAATTCAATGTCCCAATGCATTAGAAGCTCCATCAAATAATAAGTTCCACTTTTCTTTTTATGGTGATTGTTCGCGATCAAACAAAGCCATTATATCTTCATCTAGGAAATCACATTGCATCGATCCATAATCTTCTACTGGTTGATTGGCTAGATATTCTGCAAGAGCACTCTCTTTTATTGATTTTTGGGTGACATAGCAAATGTCATATTCTGATAGCAGGACTTGCCAGCGAGCAATCCTTCCAGTCAGAGCAGGCTTATTAAAGATATACTTGATCGGATCCATTTTGGACACCAACCAGGTAGTGTAACACAACATGAAATGCCTCAAACGGCGAGCCGCCCAAGCCAAAGCACAACATGTGCGTTCTAGCAGTGAGTAGTTGGCTTCACAACTGGTGAATTTCTTACTTAGATAATAGATGGCATGTTCCTTTCTTCCTGACTCATCGTGTTGCCCTAGTACACAACCCATAGATTCATCTAGTGCATTCAAATACATGATGAGAGGTCTTCCTGGAACTGGGGGATCCAAGACTGGAGGCTTTTGTAGGTACTGTTTGATCTTCTCAAAAGCTTTTTGACAATCTTCATTCCATGTTACTGCTTGATTTTTGTACAGTAGTTTAAAGATTGGTTCACATGTCGTTGTTAATTGGGAGATGAACCTGGCAATGTAGTTCAATCTTCCTAAAAACCCA
Source organism: Sophora flavescens (assembly GCA_030762895.1). Taxonomy (NCBI): domain Eukaryota; kingdom Viridiplantae; phylum Streptophyta; class Magnoliopsida; order Fabales; family Fabaceae; genus Sophora; species Sophora flavescens. The sequence goes on from CM061065.1 coordinate 189,420,583, forward strand.
TGAACTTCTTCCTCTGTTTGAGGTGCTGGCATATAGATGATTGCTCGAACCTTTTCAGGATCAACCTCTATTCCTCTTTGACTAACAATGAACCCCAGAAGCTTGCCTGATTTCACCCCAAAAGTGCATCTGGCAGGATTCAATCGGAGCTTAAACTTCCTTAGCCGCTCAAAAAGTTTTTGCAGATTATCAACATGCTCATTTTCGGATCTGGACTTGGCGATCATATCATCTACATAAACTTCTATCTCCTTGTGCATCATGTCATGGAACAAAGCCACCATAGCTCGCTGATATGTTGCTCAAGCATTTTTCAAGTCAAAGGGCATGACCTTGTAGCAAAAGGTTCCCCATAAAGTGACAAATGTGGTCTTCTCCATATCTTCGGGAGCCATCTTGATCTGATTATATCCCGAGAATCCATCCATGAAAGAGAATAATGCATGTTGAGCAGTATTGTCTACAAGAACATCAATGTGTGGCAGAGGAAAGTCGCCTTTTGGGCTAGCTCTGTTTAGATATCAATAGTCCACACACATCCGAACCTTTCCATCTTTCTTAGGAATAGGAACAATATTGGAAACCCATTGAGGGTACTTTACAACTTCTAGGAAACCAGCATCCAGTTGCTTCTTGACCTCATCCTTGATCTTTAAGGACATTTCCGCTTTCATCCTTCGTAGCTTCTGTTTTAGTGGAGGACACTCCGGCTTTAATGGTAGCTTGTGTTCTGCTACACTAGGGTCTAACCCTGGCATGTCGTGGTATGACCATGCGAAAACATATTTATAATCCATCAACAACTTGATCAACCTACTTCGCTCCTTTTCTTTCAGGGAAAGGCCAATCTTGACCTCTTTTTTATCATCTTTGGTTCCCAAATTGATTAGTTCACTCGGCTCTTCATGGGGCCGAATTTCCCTGGCTTCCTGTTCTACCAATATCAATAGTTCAGGGGGAACTTCCCCGTCATCATTAACAACCTCCTCAGCATGATCAACGGAATAGTCAAAATTGTATGATGAGTTACTAACACTGTTGTTTTCAAGAGAGTCACTTTTAGATCTGCATTTTGGTAATTATCAGGGAAAGATGAATGAATAAAGGTTAAGGACGAGAGACTGCATTTGTTGGTGAGGAATGGTGAACAAAAACGAAAGTAAAAAAGAGATAACAACACAAAGATACTGAATGCATGCATTTATTGATAAGTCATACTGAAACAGAAACAAGTAAGTCCATTACAACAAAATTCCTAAAGCCTTGGGAAGAGCTAAAGGATAAGCGTTACATAATTACTTTGAAAAAGACTCTATGGTCCTGGGGAACTCGATGATCTCCCAATTGTTGAGATCTGTATCCAGAGAGCATGGATACACTAGATTGATACCATGATCGGCAGGATAATCATCTTCAATAGCTGCTGCTTGGTCCAGGAATGCGAACCCTACGCTTCGGAAGCTCTGTCGAATGTCACAGATGGGAACCCTTTCAGCCTCGTATTCACGATTTTCCAGCCGAGCCAACCTCTTTCTTTTCTTCTCTTCTATAACCCTCATCTTGTCGGCTTTGGTAGGTTTGTATCCCAACCCAAACCTGTCCTTGTTCTCAGTGAGCATGAGGATGTCAGCGACACCTTGGCTATTCTGCCCCAAACCGCTTCCAGGTTGGTATCCTCCTTCGAGCATAACCTTGGCCATCATGATGGACGCTTTAGATGACCGAATTTTCAAGAGTGGAGCACAATCCCCAACATAAGTGGCATTGGCAATTTCAAGTGACTGGAAGGCGGTCTCGAGAGCTTCCTCGGCAGCTTCAATGTAAGAGGTTGTTGATGGCTTACTCACTAACATATCCTCCTCTCCAGAAACAATTATCAACTTACTATCAACAATGAACTTCACATTCTGGTGCAATGTGGAAGGTACAACTCCAGACGAATGGATCCATGGTCGTTCTAGGAGACAACTGTAAGTTGGTGTGATGTCCATTACTTGGAAGAGTACTTCAAAGGTGCAAGGGCCAATCTGAATGGGCAATTCCATTTCTCCCATGACTTCCCTTCGGGTGCCATCGAAAGCTCTTACAATCATTGTGCTTGGCTTCATATGAGTTCCATCGAAAGGCAACTTTGCAAGTGTTGACTTTGGCATTACATTCAAATAAGATCCATTATCAATGAGAACCCTAGCCATGACATGGTCTCGGCACTTCACAGAAATGTGCAATGCCTTGTTGTGCCCCATACCTTCAGCTGGTATTTCATCATCGGTGAACGTGACATAATTATCAGCGACTATGTTACCTGCAATGTTATCGAGCTTATCAACTGTGATGTCATGGGAGACATGAGCTTGATTTAGCACCTTCATCAGTACTCTCCTATGTGGCTCAAAGTTCATCAATAGAGACAAAAGAGATATCCGAGCCGGAGTTCGATTTAACTGATCCACAACCCTATATTCACTATGCTTGATGAACTTCAAGAATTCACCGACTTCTTCATCAGATACCTCATTTTTACCCACGTTTGCTTCATTGTCATCTAGAATTCCTTCCACCTTCTCTTTCCCCTTGTGATCCTTTCCTTCCTTTTCTGTTTCCTCCCTTCGTAATACCTCTGGAGTGTAAATGTGACCACTCCTAGTCATTCCACCAATTCCTGAAATGTTGGTAACCACAGTAGTCCCGTCGGAAGGATTGGGTTGAACCTGCATCTCATATTTCCATGGTACTGCTTTGGTGTCCTTGTAAGGGAAAGGACTTGGAACTCGGATGATGATTGGTGTTGGCCCACTTGGAACCTGCAAAGGTTTCTTCTCAGTATAGTATATCACCACTGGTTTCGGAGTGACTTGCTCAGGAACTGGTTGAGGATTAACCACAACAGTAAAAGGGGTTATCTTAATTGGGGTTGGCGAAATTGTAGATTCAGCAACCATATTAATGGCATACTCATTTGATCCACAACCAATTAAGATAAACTTCATATCTATTAACTGCTGCATAACTTACCGAAACTCTGAACAGTCTTCAATCGAATGCCCCATGTTCCTGTCGAAGTCACACCTTATCTCTCCATCAAGAGCCTTTTCTTCCATGATCGGGATTTTGATTAATCCACATTTGCACATCTCTCTGAAAACAACTCTCATAGGAGTCCTAACATCGGCCACTTTACTCTTGAGAGTATGTTCCAAGAAGCTTTCAATGGCATTGACTTCTGAACCCCCATGATTTGGCATAGGACCCCATGCCACATTTGGAACATCCTTCTGAAAGCTCAACCATTTGGCATTAATCAGGTCTTGCACCTTAAACTTCAAAGCTTTACAACTCTCGATGGAATGACCTGTGACCCCATCGTGATATTCACATTGAGCATTTGAGTCATACCACTTTGTATAAGGAAGGTCTATTGGTCTTGTCGGGATAGGAGTTAGTACGGATTTGCTCACAAGTTGACGGAATAGTTTAGTGTAGGTCATGGGTAGCGGGTCAAAACGCACTGGCTTTCTTTCCGAGTTATACGGTGGTCTTGTTTGGCTGGTGTTTGGGTTTGGATTTAGGGATTGAACAATTTGAGGTGGCATGGTAGGGCGTATTGGGCTTGGAAGGCAAGTGTTTGGTTTGGTCTATATTGGTTTGGTTTCTTTTGTTCAAAGGTTACTGCATGTACTTCTCCTTCCTTCTTTTTCACAAACGGGGCTTTCTTTGGGCCGTTCCTTACTGAAGTCTCGGTGATCTTGCCATTCCTCATTCCACTTTCAATTCTCTCGCCGACGATGACCATGTCAGAAAAGTTATATGACACACTCCCAATCATCCTATCATAGAAGGGCGACTGAAGTGTATCAATGAGCATTGCTATGATTTCTTTCTCAGCTAAGGGAGGCTCCACCTGAGCAGCAGTTCCCTTCATCATTGTGCATACTCTTTGAAAGTCTCTACGTCCCTTTTTGACATATTCTGGAGCTGCATCCTATCGGGAGCCATGTCAATATTGTACTTGTACTACTTCAGGAATGCATCTGCTAGATCTTTGAAGGATCGGATGTGTGCCCGCTCGAGATGCGTATACCAATTTGAAGCTGCCCCAGTTAAACTGTCTTGGAAGAAGTGAATCAAAAGCTTATCATCTTGGGCATATGACGCCATCTTCCTAACATACATGGTCAAATGGTTTTTGGGACAAGTGGTACCCCGATATTTGTCAAAATCGGGCACCTTAAATTTCGGCGGAATTACAACATTTGGCACCAGAAAAAGTTCCGAGGCATCCCAAAGACCATAACTATTTACCCCTTCAATGGCCCGCAATCTTTCCTCTAGTACTTCCAACTTTTCTTTTGATTGGGAATTCCCTCCCGACTGATTCACCGGAGTTGCTCCATACATATTATGGGGAAATGGATATGGCATGGAGGAGGAACCAAAGTTTGGCATCATTTGAGCCCCCTGGGGTCCATAATGTAGGGTGTATTGTGGGGGCTTTGGATTGACAAAAGGGGTCACTATCGGGGTGTTACCATCTATAGGGTTGACAGTTTGTGTTTGCGGTATTTCGACAACATTGGTGGGGGTTTGTGTCTGAGTGATATGTTCGGAGTTTTGAATTCCATCTTGTGGGCTGGGGGCTGTTGGTGGCCCAAATCCACGAGGCAAACCGTATGGGGGATTGTTCGGGTCAAATGAAAGATGAGTTTGGTTGTTTGGATAAATAGTGAGAGGCATCATGGCCCCTGGTTGGTTGAAGCCTTGAATAGGAATCTGAGAAAAATCGGGCGGGATGAGAGGTGTGACTGGATGTCCTTCGTTCGAGGCTGGAGGTTTCTCCTCTGTGTTCTTTTCCTTCTGCATTTCTTGTAGGATCTCCATCATCTTAGTCATCTGATCCTTGATTTGACTGACTTCATCCCTGATCTCTTGAACTTCTTCTAGTTCATCCGCCATGGCTCTTACCTGTGATCGAGTGTGATAAGGGTGCCTCGGAGCAATTGTTCAGAAGAGTCACACTGTTTTAATCAGAAAAAAGTAAGAACATTGCAACAAAAGAAAAGGCTTTAGTGAAAACCACCTTTGGAGTTATTAATTTTTTATTATTTTTATTTTTGTTTGCCTTTTTTTTTTTTTTTTTTTTTTTTTTTTTTTTTGAGTTAACATCTTGTGACTGACAAGAGATGGTCCCTCTATCCCACACAGAGAGCATTGTGCTCATAAGATGAAATGGAGTTGACAACAAATCTGGGGAAAAACATCTCTCCACAATAGATATTGTCTTAAACACACTAGCAATGTGAACTCTGAATTGAGACATCCCGACCTACCCTTTGCGCAGAAGGAGGAATCCTATAAGGCAAAGGTGTAGTTGTCAACATACTAAAGGGAGACCATGCTCCACGATAGGTGTTGTCGCAAGTCAAGTGTGAGAGTTGGAATGCGAAAGAATCATAGAGGTAAGAACAGATTTCATTAAAAGCTCCTCAAAACAATACATAGATTGGGATTACATCATTGTCAAATCATAATTTTCAACATTGTTACAACATTTCATCCTAAGGTCAACGACTTAGGTCTCTTTCTCTTTAGCCCTCGAGCAAACCCTCCACACATTTGCATAACATCGTCCAGTTCAGACGGGAGACGAAGCATAGGGTCCGCACGGATTTGTTGTTCTGCCTTCTCAAAGCTTCGAACAAAATTCGGAACGCAAGGGCTTAGCTCCAAACTCATGCTCACATATCTCCTTTTCCATATGTCAATATCTATCCCTTGCTCTCGCGCTTCATCTCTCCACCATTTCACGGCATTCATTGTTTGAACCACTTGATCATGATAATGCTTTGCCGAGGTCCACCCTAAATCGCATTGCTTCTTGATTTTGACCATTAGGATATCCATTTCTTTGACGTTTTGTACCAATTCACCAGTCATCCTACTTTATGTACAAATTTGCTTCTGTAAGTTGCTATTGACTCCTCTTTGTTGATCAACTTCCGCCTCCAATGACTTTCTCATACCTTCTTGCTGGATGACTTCTTCTTCTAACTGACACTTTTCTTTTCTTAGCTGATGCCTCTCCGTTGTCAAGGACAATATTTTACTTTCAAGATTCTGGACCTTAGCCATGATGCTTGGTGAGACATTGTCTGTATTCTTCTAGACTCTTGAGGTTGTGGAGATATCGGCACACAAATCTTTTAAGTGTTCATTTTCCTTTGATAACTTCTCACAGCGCTTCTGCCCAATGGCTATTTTAACTCGGCATCTTGCTTTTGTTGTTCCATTTCCTTCATTTGTGCTTCTAGAACTTTCAGTTGTTCTGTCATTTGAGTTACCAAAGGGGAGTAATCTTTATCTTTCGTGTTTTCTGCCGGAATGTTGGCGGGACCTTTCCTTGACTTTCTCCATGCTTCATATTCTGAGACAATGATTAGGATTGGCCGGCCCAATTGTGCTCTCCCTGCCATCTTCACATCTTTCCATGCATTTCTAACTGATTTTGCCAACAACTTGGTATTCTCTCCATCCTCGTACCGGAAACAGCATCCGTCAAGTTGTTCGTTTCTTGGCACGATTTGCGTCCAACAAAGCTGTCATAAGACTATGGCGGGCGTGTAGGATATGCACCCTCTTGGGCCCATCAAAGGAACATTGGGATAGTCACCACAACTATAAATGATATCCTGCCCCTGTTGACCTTCGTACCATGGGCACACCCACTTAAAAGAGTCCCTTTCCATTTTGTCAAACTCGCTCTTCCATTCCTCTTCATTTAGCTGTCTTATAGGGATATTATGGAAGCCTCTTAGTGGATCTGAATGGTGGTTGATATGACCTTTTGCATACATGTGAGTCATGGTCCACACATAGAGCAACTGTGCACAACATCGGAGCTTCCCTTTTGGATGCCGCCGGCAAAATTCTAGAGTCAAAAGCGTTTCAGCTAATACATCACGCAAGACCTTGGTTTTTCTTTCTTTCTACTGTTAAGAATACATCCATTGCCGCTTGATCTATCATGTCTAGCGCTGATGGAAATAGAACCAACCCATATATTGTTAGTGCCAATACACTCTCAAAGGTTTCCCAATCTCGCCGGTCCATTAATTTCTTCAAATGGTTTTCCAGAATAGTTCGGGTCAACCCTCGAGAGTTTGAGTGCCTGATCAACTTCACATCATTTTCAGGAAGCCCTAGTAACCCTGCTATGCTTTTAGTGGTCAAATATTGCCCCAAGTGAAAGTACACGACGGGGTTTTTCTGCATCGGCAACCTTAACAGGCAAGCATATTCTTCAATGGTGGGAGTAATGTCCATGTTTGGCAATTCAAAACATCTGAGGTGGGGGTTCCAATACTGACACAAGGCACTCAAAGCAGCAGTCTCGACCGGTATGAAAATTAGGTCCAATATCCCTCCGTACTTCTTGGCGAAGCTTCTTCGACGTTCTTGAGGCAAAGATTGGCTCAACTCTTTTAGATTCTCCAATGAGTTCAATATCACCCTGGAGTTCTTGGTGGTGGGAGCATTGCTAGTGTGTCTGACTTTTTCCATCTCTTGTAATCAAAGGTGTTATCTCAAACCAAATTATCTTTGGAGGGAAATTTTACTTTGTTAATAACATTTGGAAAGCAAATTTACTTATGCATGAGAGTGTAACAAAATGCATGAATGACATATTAACAATACATGACTTAAAGTACTATATGCACGAGCATACAGTGAGTGTAACAGGATGCATGAATGAATGGCATATTAAGGTGTGAATGCATGCAAAAAATCATTATGATGCATGACATATAAATGTGATTATTCATGTTGCAGAAAAAGGTGGAATGCGCTCCTTTTTGTCCTACATGGGTCATATCTTAAAGTTTGAACTTCTAAGGTCAAGACCCTAGTTTGGTAGGCTGCTAATGGCATTTTATGTGCATGACTTCTGGGACAGATCTAGACCCCTAAACATATGGTCCCCGAATTACCCTCATCTGAAAAGATGAGGACCCGAATCCATGAACCTCACCACAGGGACCAATAAGTCACTATATGGCAGTCCATGTTCCGGTAGCAATCCAGGCGGGAGAATCAATGTCTGTTAGGGACGCAAAAGCATCACAATAACATCACTGAAGCCCCTTCTAAACTTATGGCATTCCAAGACTCGGGTATAGAGTCCAAAAGTGTGTGAATATGTGATGGTGACGTGTGTGCTGAGAGCAAGCAAACCTGCACAAGAACCTACTAAAGCACCACTACCCAAACCTGTAAAAAGAACAAACAGCACAATAGTTTTCTATCCTAGGGTTGCCAAAATATATACAAAGGCATATAAAAGCATATTTATAAAAACAAATTAAACAACAAAATAAAAAAGGGGGGTAAGTCAACAAAATAAAAATCATTAAAAAGCACAACTAACTATGATAGGCCTGACTCTCTAACGTCCCCAGTGGAGTCGCCAGCTATCGCGATCGTCCCGTCCGGGCGCCGTGAAAAGAAAGGTAAAAATAGAGGAGTCGCCACTAAAATTTTGTTAAGTCTCTAAAAATGTCTGATGTGCATTTCCCTAAGTTTTGATGAAAACTAAACATTGGTTAATGATTTAATTAACCTTCATATTGGTTGCTAACCTGTCTATCGAGTGTGCAGATTAAATAAGACAAATAGACGTCCAACAAAGTGAAACAAACAGACATCCAACAAAGTGAAAACAAGCAGACGTCCAACAAAGTAAAAAAGGGAGACGTCCAACAAAGTGTAAACAAGCAGACGTCCAACACTGTTGTGATTGCAACGCTCATCCAGAATGCAAGAGATAGAAACTTGCATCCACCAAAGTGTTGAAAGCCAGCGTCTCCTAACGTGGCATGTGGACCGCGTCCATTAAAGTATCAGAACAGTGCATCCAATAAAGTATCAGAATCGTACGTCCAATAAAGTATCAGAATAGCCCGTCCACTAAGGTATCAGAATGTATCCGTCCAATGACGTGGCTTGTCCATTAAGGTCAGAATGGCTCGTCCAATGACGTGGCAATTGGAGCTCGTCCATTAAGGTCAGAATGTATCCGTCCAATGACGTGGCAAAAGACTCTCGTCCACCAGAGTAACTGAGACTCTCGTCCACCAGAGTAACTGAGACTCTCGTCCACCAGAGTAACTGAGACTCTCGTCCGCTAAAGTAACAGAGGCCCTCGTCCACTAAATTAACAGAGGCCTTCGTCCACTAAAGTAACAGAGGGCCTCGTCCACTAGAGTAACAGAAGTGCTCGTCCACTAAAGGTGACAGAAGCGCTCGTCCACTAGTCTTTGGACTTGCTAAGTCCTTAATATGGAGCTCGTCTACTAGCCCGAATGAAAACTCAAATGACTAGATAGACGTGATTATTTTCAAGGTGGAAGCACTTATCTTATGAACGCAATTTTTTTAAGGATTATCAGAATCTTAGTTCAAGAACCAGAAAAAGACTTGAAGCCTTCTCTCCTACTCAGTTTCACGATTATCAAGAAAAAGTCAGAAGCTACTCTCTCAAGCAACCTTGGATAATCAGAACCAAAGACCAGTTAAAGAATGCTTCCAACGTGCTTTATTCCCTAGTACCTCTGGTCCTTACTTAAAAAGGGAAGTGTACTCAGTAAAATACAAAAAGCATTCTACACAACTTTGATATGGCTATAGCACGATGAATAAAGCCTTGATCCTTCATGCTAGAGTACAACCAACGACTCTATTGCATTAATGGCTGCCCAGAACGACTCTATTGCATTAATGACTACTCAGAATGACTCTATTGCAATTAATGAAGTTCTGCTTGAAGCCAACATCTGAGGGGACGTCTCTAACGGATCCTAAATGCTTGAAGACCATAAATACAGAAGCCATTGAAGATGAAGAAGAAGAGAATACACATTGCATTAAAACGTCATTACTCCGAGCATTTATTTCTTCATTCTTTTATTCTATATTCTTCAATCATTTTGAAGTTATTACGCAGACTTTCCTAAGTCTTACATTTAAACCACTCTTTGAGTGTTAGTGAAAGATCTGCCTGTGAGAAATTGTATTTATTATAAACCCAATCTCTCAAACAAACCAGAGTGAGCCTGAAGATGCTAGGTGTGAAAATAATACTTGTCTTGAGCCTGAAGAGGCTAGGTGTGAAAATAATACTTGAGTCTGTAACCTTATCAGCTATAGTGGATAAATCTTGGTGCTGCCAAAGACTGGACGTAGCTCTTTGTTTTGAAGAGTGAACCAGGAAAAATAATTGTGTCAATCTCTCTTCCCTTAAACTCTTTGATTGCCTTAGTTTTCTTACGTCCATCAAGTGGTGTGCTTGCAAAAGTCACTCGTCCATCCTGTATTCTTCCACTCGTCCAAATCTAGCCTTTTTGTTTGCGAAATGATTTCAACTCTGCTTAAATTCTGATAAACACAATTCAACCCCCCTTCTCGTGTTTATAGCTGTCTATTTCAAATTTTATTGGGAAAATCTTAGAAAACCCAATTATTTAAAGGTAAATTGGTCTAAAAAACAGAGAGAGATGAGTCCGGGAGTCGGTTACGAGTAGGGAAGGTGTTAGCACCCCACATCGTCCGTTTAAAAAAACGGTACCTCAAGTTAATTGTGCAAAAATATTTTAATAACCTTTTAAATATTTATTTTACCCCAAAAATTATTTACAAGAAAGAATTATTTTTAATTTTTATTAACTTTTATATTTTTTAATTTTTGTTTATAAAAAACTAAATGAGGTTGAACATGGCACATGAGTCCACAGGGTAACCTTAAAAAAGGAAATTTTAATTATTTTGATTAATTATTTTAACATAAAAAGAGACACAAAAAAAAAATTAGTTTTGGCTTGACAAGATGATTTATCTTGCTCCTACGTATTCCTGGGTGCGACGGGAAACTCAAAGCCACGTAGTTCTTTTAGGAAATATTTTGATTGATTGATTGATTTTATTTTATTTTTTTGAAAAAGATTTGATTGATTTTTTTTATTTATAATTTTTTCATGTTACAAAGATTTTATTTCAAAATAAATTCACTCTTGCACAGAGTCCAAGATAGCAGCGCTATACGATAAATCCTTACAATGCATACGCCACTTGAGGATGAAAAATCATACATCAATGTCGTAGATTGTTGCGTGAATTCAAATAAATTTTTATTTTATAAAATTGAATAAAATTTGTTAAAAAGAGTAAATTGAAAACATTTATCATTTTATACAAAAGGGAGCTCACCCTTGCACAGGGTTAAAGATAGCAGAGCTATACGATAAATCCTTACAATTCATATGACACTTGAGGATGAAAAATCATACATCAACGTCATAAATTGTTGCGTGAACTCAAAAGAGATTTTTATAAAAAAACTAAATCGGGTAAAATTGGTTGAAGGTGTAAATTGAAAACATTTCATTTTTTTTTTATTTTTTTTTAAAAAGGATAATTCACTCTCGCACAGGGTTAAAGATAGTCAAGCTATACGATGAACCCTTACAATTCATATGACACTTAAGGATGAAAATTCATACATCAATATCATAGATTGTTGCGTGAATAAAATTTTTTTAAAAAGAGGATTTTTTTTCATATTTTGTTTTTATTTTATATGTTTTGTAATTTCAAAATATTTTTTTTTTGCACTTCATAGCTTGGCATCAATTTCTGGAAGAACTTGGCCCAAATAAAAGAGCAAAACACTGGCCCAAACAACCAAATAAGCTAACAATTCACATAATAAAAATGAAAATAAAGTTAAAAAGAAAAAAAAACAAAACACAATCAGAGGCTCTTCTTCTTCGTTACCAATAAAAGAGATAGACCAAGAAGCTGCAGATGTGTTGGGCTGAAAACAGAGGGGAAGACGGCGACGGAGGAGGCTTCTCACGCGGCGGCTGGTCGATGACGAGTTCACGGTGATTGATCGGCGACGAGATGCAGGTCGGGTGGAGGTGAACGGATGACGGAGGAAGGAACGCAGATCTGGTGGTGCGGCAGGGGGGCTGCGTGGTGGCTCACAGTGGTACGCTCCGGAGCTCACGGGGCGTCTCATGGCGGGGCGGTCCTGTGGTTGCTGAGGCGAGGCGTGGCACGGCGGTGATGTTATTGGGGAGGGAGATGAAAATGATGGTTATGGGTGTTTGATGGTGAGTGACATTTTGGCTTTTGGAAAATGGTGGTGAAGGTTCTGCTTGGATAGTGAGGATGAAGGAAGATTGATGTTAGAGAGCTTGAAGAAGAATGATGATTCCCTCCGGAGGAAAAAAAAAGTCCCCCCTTGGGGACTATTGGTTCTCCCCTTTTAAACTCCTTGGCTTGCAAAACTCCAAGAGCAGAACCCATTGTTGTACGATGGAGGGTCATTTTCAGACTTCCATTCTCACTGTTTCTGCATCTGTTGCTTCAACCTGTATGCTGCAAATTTCTTTACTTCTATTGAGTATCTTTCCTTTGGTTCAGGCTGACTTTATTTGAGAGGTAGCAGCATTACTTGTTCCAATTTTTCTCTTATTGATGCTTAAAAATTTGAAATCAGTTTGTTACAAATGCCTAAGTCTTCTACTATTGCTCTCTTTAATTTATTTCTGAAACATATTAGAAACTTTGGTTTTTTCCTCTTGTTTGTATACTGAATGTTGCACTCTTTTCTTTTCATTTTTTTTTATTTTATTATTTTTCTTTTATATTTTATCTTTTAACAAAAGAAGGCGGCGGTTTCTTTTTTTTGCAATTTTTGGGACCTTTGCATTTATTCGTTCAATTGGGTTCAGAACATGGGCTTAAAACCATCTTCAACAATGAAATTGGGCTCATTAGAAACAAAAAGTCATTTTTGCAAAGTTATTTACTATTTTTTTAAAATATTATGACAAAATTAGGTGTTCACATACATTGTAAATGTTGATTAATTATAAGGTCTTGATGCATGAGAGTAAGCAAAATACTAGAGAGATATTTTTAAAGAAATATAAGCATCGAGATATAAGAGATCCATGCATATATTCATTATGGAGGTGTTTGAGTGTGTTTATAAATGGTTGAATATGATGCAAGTACTTGTTGTACCTTTATAATGTTGATATTGACATATACTCTTTTCTTAAATTTTTAGTTTACTTATCACTCCAGGCATCATGAAGGCTAGTCCCGATGATCACATTGATCAAATCACTAACCTACCCATTAATGTTATCGATGGCATCCTAGAGCACTTGCCCATTCGAGATGTTGTTAGGACCAGTATTCTGTCAAGGAAATGGAGGTATATGTGGGTTTCAGTCCCACCACTTGAGTTCGGACTTATTTTTTTCGGGATTGTTATGGCAGAAACATTGAACACCCTGAAATTCATAGTATTATCACGAAAATTATTTCGCTCCACAATGATCCTGTATCTTCGTTTACTCTTAAGATCCCATATTCCTTCTCAAGCCAAAGCACATACTTTTCCAAGTGGATTATCTCTTTGTCTAAGAGTAGCATTAAATATCTTGAGCTTCTGAGCTTTGGAAGGCATTATGAAATGCCATCTCATCTCTTCTCTTGTCAAGGATTGACTTACTTGAAACTTTGCTATTTTAAATTGTCACTTCCACCCGATTTCTGTGGCTTTAAAAATCTGCTTGAGGTTCACTTACTATTCATTGGATTGAGTGAGGTGCACTTGAGAGACTTATCTCTGGATCTCCGGCACTTAACGTGCTCACCATTTCACTCTGTTCTGGTTTTGATTCTATCCAGGTTTCCGTCCCTAGTCTCAAAGTCTTATGCATAGAAAGTCGTCAGGATATCAAATCAATTTGTTTTAAGAAAGCAGAGAATTTGACTGATGTGACACTCATTATGGGAAGTCATGGGGGCAACTTTGAGCAAGTCAGTACGTGACTCTAATTTAATTAGTGGCTTGCCAGAAATTGAGAGGCTTTGTCTGAGGAAAAGCGGCGACACCAAGGTCAGAATACAAAGGCATTGATAAAGTCCCTTTAATTTATTATAATTCAGTTGAATATGTTTTGGTAGCCCTTATGCCCACTTGGTATATTTATATAAAACTATATAACATATAATATTTTGTTTAACATATAGAGTGCTTTTTCTACAAAAGGATGACAGCTACTAAGCTATATTTCATAAAAGTGAAACCGAGGAATAAGAGTACATCACGCATGATATATCTTAGAATCTGAATTCTGATCTCATCTTTAACAGTTTTTCATATCACTTACCTAGCTTGGCCTCATGATTTGATTTTTTTTAAACCCTTTATCTTACTTATCTTTTGTTGGTCAAAAAGAGAAACACAGCTGCATTTTGATTGGTGGTTGCGTCTTTATAATCCTGCACCTTGTCTTATAGTATATGTACAAATATCTCATGGTTTTGTTGTTTGGATGCATAGATCCTGTCTATAGGTATCAACATGCAGACACTACAAAAGTCAATCAATTCTTTAATATTTGGAATTGGATGGTGTGGATTTCACTGAATCAAGTGAAATTTCTTGTATTGTTTCTTTACTTGAAAGTTCTTCTATTTTGGTGGAACTTGTTATAAAGGTGAGTAAGAAGATCACGGTTGGAACTGCAATAGGTGTTGCCTTAGTCAGCTTCGGAAAGTGAATATCACGGTTGGAACTGCCTATGAGCATGCATTGGACTTCATTCGGTTTCTACTTGCAAATTCCTCATCATTGGAGATCCTTACACAATTAATATAATGATACCTTGAAGGAGAGAAAAAAGAATCTATAAACTATTTTAGGCATTTCAATGTGTTACTGTGGTATGATTACCAGCCTTCTGAAAAATTGAATAACCATTTTAGGCAAGGGAAAGACATCCCCAAACACTACTAGAAAGAATTTAGATCTGAATGACTTGTTAGAAGATTTGGTTTTTGATAGAACATAATGGTGACGGCTATCTGTTTTCTAGCATAATGCTGGAAACAATTTTATGGCTGGGAATAAGATGTGTATAACACATGTATTATTTTAAGCGGGTCCGTAATTAAAAATTTAAAAGAAGATAAGGCAATTGAAATATAGTGTGGACACTATATGTTTCTTTCTTTTTATTCTCACCATAATTAGTCATTTCGATCGAGTGAGTCCATCAAAGTATCTTCACGATTATGCCCTTCGGACTCGCTATGAGATCGATATCTTATTCGACTGATTTAGTAAGGTTCTACCTCTTGGTTTTCATCCTCCCAATAGAGGCGACTCCATAAGAATTAACTTGAAAGTTCTCGTATTGAAAATTTAGAAATGACTGTAGCACCACAAAAGTAAATAGTGTATAATAGTGTCAGGGGAGATCGAATCATCGAAGTAATTAAGGAAATAAATAGAAGGGGGAATATTGAGCACTGATGATTTCAATTTTTTTGCCCATTGAAGGAATTGTGATTGTTTTTCTTGTCTGAACATATTCAATTCCAATCATCCGGATAAGTTGGTTTTGGGAATTCTTCGATGGAAGAATACATGTTGCAATATTCCTTTTAATGCAATATCCTTTCATTTAGACTCTTAGAGAGGAATATTTGTGCTGATCAATTGATAAATTAAAGATTGTAATGTTCAGATAATCAAACCCCCAAAGAATTAGCTTGGCCTATCATTGCTTATTGTAGTGGCGCTTCCATACCTTCCATGATTTCTTTATAGTCTTTTCTTTCTGTGGGCTTTGGCTTCATATTGTATCCATGAAAAAAGATTTAAATATCTTGCCAAATATGTGTTGATTTTTTGGTACAATTACAAATCATTTTTTTTGTACGAATAAATATGTGTTGATTTGATTTTAAATAAATTGATTTTATTTTATTAACTCTACATTAGTCTTCTATATTATAACTCAAAAAAAAAAAACTTTATAATGGTAAATGATAAAATAAACGAAATCAAATTAATTTCTAAATAAATTCTAAAACATAAAAGTTGATACTCGATTTCCAAATCAAAATTAAATTATTCTCAATTTTTTATGAATCTGAATACAATATTAATGAATTTCAAATATCAAACAAAGGAAAATGAACTTTTTTTTTCCCAAGAGGAGGGCAATAGGATTATAGGAGGTCCTACAAGGGAATGGAGGGGGAAGGGAGAATGAGAAATGGGTAGAGCTCATTATGGTGGTTTGAACTCGTACGTTCACAATTCATGTTCGGACACTTTGTTAACAGAACTAACTCAATTGGATGAGGGAGATAAACTTTATCGCCCTTTAACAAGGACATTTCACAAACAATCTCCCATAAACAAATTGAGTTTAATTTTAATTCAAGTATAAAAATTCACATTAACAACTAATTGTATATTCATATATATTACTTTTGAAGTAATTTTCTCAATAATCAAACAATTTTTAATGATGTGATAGTATTGTTGTATATTCAATTTATTTCAAAAATTTAATTTTAATTTTGAATTTAAAAGTATTTAAATTTTATCTTTTAAATTTTGAAACTGCCTCATTAAAACTATTGATCTCCTTTAATTGGTTTTGCCTATTTTTAATACATTACCCCTTCAAATTATCACATGTGTACTATATAAAATTTAACTCAATGATTTGTAATAATCAATTTGTCTTTAAAACAATATTTAATATGAATTATTTGTGCATTTGGGAAACGTGCATTCTTATGTAAGGCAAATGAAGATTTTGGATAGCTATTTAATGGCTTTTACTTGGTAGTATGTTGGAGAAGTGTAACACATATATTTCCATGATTTGAAAATTAATTTACCAATTTTAACGTTGCTAAGTTAATGTGTTTAATTGGAATTATCTCTCCAATATTTCTACACTTTTTTTTTTATGTGTGCAGATAGTGATATTTGAGAAAACTTGCAACGTACAGATCGCCTCATGATGGCAATAATTTTTTTTTAAAATCCCCTTTAATCCTTTTTGAAAAGGATATATTTAGTTGCAAATGAAGGTCTTTGGTGGACTAACGAAAATGTTGTGACACATGATAGAAACAAAATTCTAAGTGTATTTAATCTTGCTATTCTGGTCCCGGTCTTTGTGCCAGAATAGCCTGTTATATCCCGGGAGGAGTTACGCATTTTGTAATTTTTATTTGTGGGCGAAATAATCCTTAAGGACAGTGTCCCTTGACACGTCTCAAGCTATTTCTTGTACTCAACAGTGTTATTTTATCAATATTATACAACAATATTATTGGATGAAAGCTTGAAAAACAAGTACACAATCAAAATTAAATTAAAAAAAGTTTACTAACACTAAATCCACATTAAATAATGTGTACAATACTTCCAAACACACACACACACACACACAGATATATATATATATATATATATATATATATATATATATATATATATATATATATATATATATATATATATATATATATATATATATATATATATATATATATATATATAACCACTACTTTTTTTAGCCAATCTTGATATCAATTTTGCTCTTCATGCTGAATTGATTGGCGTGATGCTTGCTATTGAATTGGCATTTAAAATGGTTGGTATAATTTATGGCTTGAGTGTGATTCTCAACTCATAATTCAGGCTTTCAAATCCCTAAGCATTGTCCTTTAGAAGCTCTGGAATAGGTGGAGAAATTCCTTACAATTAACTCATAGTATGCCTTTTGTTTATCTCACATTTTTCATGAAGGCAACATCTGTGCAGATAAAATTGTCCCTCTTGAAATTATTATTCATGGATTTTATTGGTGGGATCTTATTCCTAGTTTTATTATGGAAGACTTTTACCGTAATAGGGTTGATTTTCCTTGTTATAGATTTAAATTTAAATAATGTTTTGGCATGGTTTTTGGTTCATGTCCCATAAGCTTCTTTTGTATTCATTTTATTTTTTTTTAATAAAATTTTGGTGTGCTGCCACTACAAGAAAATTTGTTATTTTCCAGGGCTTTTTCCCGGGGATCTAGATCCCTGGGAAAATTTTGACATTTCACACGATCATGTCCCTTGGAACACGTTTGCTAGGTTTCCCACGGCTAAAGTCGTGGGTAAAGATGGCCTAGCTGTGGGTAAAGATGGCCCAAGACTCTCCCACTATGTTTCTCGCGGTGTTGGCCATTGTTAATAAACACGATGTTTCCCACGGGCCAACCCGAAAATGTTGATAGTTCCTACAACTTGAACCCTCGCAAGTGGACAGACGTTGCTTCCTACGACTCAAACCCTTGCAAATTCAGAGGTGTTGTTTCCCACGACCTTACCCGTGGGAAATGTTTGTTACATAGTGTCATATTCCTTCCTTCCCCCATTTTTCGTAGCATCTTTCCCTCCTCTACCGAATCCGATCGCGCCCTCCCTCCTCTGCCACAACGAAGTTCGACCACACCTCCCAACTCCACCAAGTAAGCTCCCCTCTTCCCCCTCTTTCCCTCTTTCTCTCATATCCTTCTTTTCGCTACATTGGACAGGGTTGCGCGGGCTAAAGCCTTTTTCGAGGGTCAAAGCCTTGGGAAATGCTTCCCAGGGCTTATACTATGGGAAATTTTACAAGAGCGTGACTGCAGGAAATTTCCCAGTGCTTACCCATGGGAAATTATTTCCAACGCCCTGTTATGCGACAGATCTGGGTTCGTGGGTCATCCGTGGGAAATGTGCATTTTCCCACGGATTTGTCAAATTTCCCAACGCCTTTGGTCATGAGAAATAGTGAAAATTCTTGTAGTGTGCAAATGATTTTTAATAAATTCATTAATTTTATCAAACACTTCAAATATATCCAACTAATTTATCTGTTATCCATAATCAGTTAACTCATATGTTGTCGGCTATAAAATAAGCTCATACACTATCAACTAACTTATTCTCCAGATTTTACTAAACAAAGTCTAATGTAGTTGCTTTGGTTATTAGTCCACTATTATTCCACACTTGCTCTTGTTACTAGTCCACAACAGGAGTGTTCATTTATTCCGAATCGACTGGATGATTCACAAAGTATGACACGTGGCTTTTGATCTGACTCTGTTAGGTCGAAATTGATGAAAATGACTAATTTAATAATGGAACATAACATGTAAGACCAATTCTAAAAGAAAAAAACTTATAGAACAAATGTGAAAAGTAAAAAAAAAACGTATAATATCACTCTACCTATTTTACTCTTTTTTTTTTTGTGTTCTGGAATCCAAACCCTATCTATTACCATCTGATTCTAATATGTTCGATTCACGGATCCCAAGTTTCTCTAAAGGGCTGGTACCAAACCGATCATATATTTTAATATTTTTAAATTTTAAACCCTTATTAATTACTCCCTCCGGTCCTTATTATAAGAAACAAAACCCTAAAACACACAGACCAAGGAAATGCATTGAAATAAGCTAATTGTAATTAATATTCATATAAATTTTAAAAAAATACCGATTCCAATCTTAATTAACGTTCCACTTGTATGGAAAGTTAATACTATCTCGTAAATATAAATCGTATAATAATTGGGGGTAAAATTGGAAATTAGCATTTAATATGTGTCAAAATTGATGCATGTTTCTTATATTTTGGACAAAAAAACCCATTTGTTTCTTATAATAAGGAGGGAGTATTACTGTTGTTATATTAGTTATTACTTTATCGAGAATGCTAACAAGTGTCCTTAGGGCATTGTTTAAGGAATCAAGAAAGGAAAATCTGTATGAAAATTGTGTATTTAGTATTTCGAAAAATATAAGACTTAGGGTCTGCTTAGTTTGCACTTTCATTTTCTATTTTTATTTTCTAAAATATGTATTGGTTTTAGTATTTTTCACATTATTTTCTTTTTCAAAATTTGAAAACATATCCAGCATTTCTAAAATTTTTGAAAATGTAAAATAGTTTTTTCATTATTTACATAAATACATTTTTCCTAACTAGCCTTCCATCCTCCCTTTATCACAATTATTTATTACAGGAGTCTTCCATCCTCTTGTTAGCAATTTAAAATCAATACAAATGTTAGAAACTGAAAACAGGAAATAAAAATACAAACCAAACAAACCCTTAATTTTCAAATACAAATTTATCTTTTATAATTCCTTAACCAACAGGCTACTCGATACCAAGACCCTTGCCCTTACCGTTTTACGGCTTTAACCATTCCCTTTAGCTTTACCCATTTCGCAACATGATTTTCTTATCCTGTGAGTCTATTTCAGATAAATTCTTCATCTTTGTAATCACAATTTGGGTTTTTTAGCCATTTCTTTCAACATGATTTGCTACTACAATTTCTATTTTATTGAAGTGAATGATGCTACTGGTAATTTTGCAGAGAAATGGTAAGGATTGATTTCAAGAAAAAAAAAACTGTTTGTTTTTAATGCAAGTTTATGATTTTAGCACCTCTTTTGTTTTCCAGACTTTTAGAAATGTATTGGATTGAGATTTTAAAATATTGTTTTGACCTAAAAAAGACTATGTAGGAATGTAATGAGTTATAATATTTTAGAAGTTTTTTCTAAAGATTGTTATAATCAAGATTCTTAGGTGTGGATTTCAAAGGATTTATATCATAAGATTTTATAAGATTTGAAAGGAAAATATGAATTTTTAGCAAACATTCAAAATTACAAGAGACGATGAAAAAAGTAACAAAGAAATGAATAATAAAATTATAAAAAGTAAAACCCAATACAATTTTTTTAATCTTTTAATTAATAGTCAAATTGATATAGCTTCATGTCCTCCTAAGTTGTATTTCTCCACATATATAAAGTCATGCTAGCCCTCCAAGCATTAGCATCTTCTCGTTCCCGCTTTTGGGTTTGAATAATATGTTCAAAATTATTGTCTACATTAGCTGGTGATATTGAAGATGAAGATTTGTCTATTAGTTTAATTGGAAATTCATGAGAACGACATTCTTTACAAAGGAAGTTATGTAGTACTACATATTCTAACACAAGCTCTACACGTGTCTTCAATAGAAAAGGGAGCGTTGCGGACTTAAAAATTGTGAACCACAATTTAAAATATCAAATATTTTCTCAATCACATTCCTTAACGACGTGTGGTGAAGATTAAACAATTCATTTCCATTTGAGGGTCATTACCATTACCTGCAAAATACTGTAGGTTATTTTAACCTTAAAATGATTTATTTAAAAAAATGATTTTAATGAAAAGCTTAAACGAACATAATCAAACTCATTACAAATGGTTTTTTTCAATTAAAAAAGTGTTTTTTTCCCGTCAAATAATCTGTAACGAATAATCTTTAAAAGTTGTTTGGTAACTTATGTTGGGTTTAACGACAATCGTGGGGGGGGGGGGGGGGGGGGACAGGAGAGAGAGGGGAGAAAGGAGAGAGATGGAGGGATGGAGGGAGGTGAAGAGAAATAAGAATGAAGAATACTAGAAATCTCATGCGTTGAGGTGAGACTTTTTGTTACTAAAAAATCACTAAAAAGTCACACAAAGTCCCAAAAAATCCGTCTTATAAAACAATCCATCATAATTGAATACCACTAGATTTGGATTCTCTCTTTAAAAAATCTTGATAGTCTTGATTGAATACCACCAGACTTATTTAGATTATTTAAAAGTCGTGATTGAATACCACAATACTTTTTTATCATTAAAAAGTCCATTAAAATCTTTTGAAATCTCAATCCAATACACCCCCTTAGATTACTTAAAAGTCTTGATTGAATACCACAATATTTTTTTATCATAAAAAAATCTATTAAAATCTTTTGAAATCTCAATCCAATACACCCATTAGAATGAAGGTTACTTTGAGTGAAAGACTGAAAGCATCTCGGTAAAACTGACTTTTATACCTTTTAAATTAGGCTTGTAAACAAATATGCGGAACTGAATCTTGAGCAAGCCAAATAACATTCATTCACAATATCAATTGCCTTTGTTAGCTTTGGAGTTTAAATATTACGTTGATTTAAAGGTCTTGACATATGAGAGTGAGCAAATTACTATAGAGAGATCTTAGAGCAATATTAATTTCAAGGTATCGGAATAAGATCTCCATGCATATACTTGCTCTCGAGGTGTTTCAGTGTGTTTATAAATGGTTGTATATGATGCATGTATTTATAATGATGAGAATAATGTACACTCTTTGCTTGAATTTTTAGTTTACTTATCACTGGGGGTATCATGAAGGCTACTCGCGGTGCTCGTATTGATCGAATCAGTAACCTACCAAGTAATGTTATCGATGGAATCCTGGAATCCTACAACACTTGTCCATCAGAGATGTAATTAGGACCAATATCCTGTCAAGAAAATGGAGGCATATGTGGGTTTCAGTCCCACGCTTGAGTTTGGAGTTGATTTTTTTTATAGATGTTATGACAAAAATATTGAAGACCCTGATATTCCTAGTATTATAACAGAGATTCTTATGCTCCACAATGGTCCGGTATCTACCTTTACTCTTCAGATCCCCGATGGTACACATGCGAAATCACATGCCTCTCTAGGTGGATTCTCTTTTTGTCTCAGAGTGGCATTAAATATCTTGAGCTCCTGAATTGTGGAAGTCATCAATATGAAGTGTCATCTTATCTCTTCTCTTGTTGGTGTTTGATTTCCTTGAAACTTGGCCTATTTGAATTGTCTCGTTCGCCCAAGTCCCGTGGCTTAAAAAGTTTGCTCAAGCTTCACTTAATTGAGATTAGAATATTTGAGACTGGTGCACTTGAAAGGCTTATCTCTGCTTGTCCTGTACTTAACATGCTCACCATCTCACACTGTTTTGGTTTTGATCGTATTAATGTCTCTTCCCCTCGTCTCAAAGTCTTGTGCATAGAAAGTCGTCAGGATATATATCAAGTCAATTTGTTTTAAGGAAGCAAAGAATTTGACTGATCTGACACTCATTATGGAAAATCATGTGGAGAACTTTGAGCAAATCAGTATCTCTGATTTCATCAATGACTTGCCGAAAATTGAGAGGCTTTGTCTGAGGGGAGAATATTACATTGAGGTTAGAATACAAAGAACTGATATGAGTCTATTATTGTTCAGTTGGAGTTGGATATGATTTGGCAGCCCTTTTGCTAGTTTGATAGATTTATATAAAACTATCAAACAATGTAATAACTCGTTTAACATATGGACGCATTCTCTCTAATTATAGAATTCTACATGGACTGCCTTTTCCACCAAGGGACGGCAGCCACTAAGCTACGTTTCATGAACGTGAAACCAAGGGTTAACAGCACATCATGCATGATATGTCTTACAGTTTTTTTTTTACAGTTTTTCAAACCACTTCTACCTAGCTTGGCCACATGATTTGATTTTCTAAACCCTTTATCTTACTCATCTATTGTTGGTCAAAAAGAGAGAGAGTTGCATTTTGATTGATGGTTGTATCTTTATATTCTGGTGCCTTGTCTTATATGTGTAAATACTAGTGTAAAATATTCATTTAACATCAGTTTTTTAACATCGGTTTTAACAAAACCGATGTGAAATAGGAGGCAGTGGCATTTTTGAAATTAAACTTAAATATTTTAATATCAGTTATAGCATAAACCGATGTGATAAAAATATTTAACATCGGTTTTAAAAAAACCGATGTGGAAAAGTGAAACCAAAAAAAATAAAAAATTTATTAGACATAAGATTAGACATCGGTTTTAAATAATTGATGTGGAAAAGGGAAACAAATTATAAATTTTTTTTAATCAGCCGTAATATTACACATCGGTTTTTAATAACCGATGTAGTACACTACTAGAAAAATGGATTTTTCGGACGGAATTTTCGGACGGAAATGGTTCCGTCCGAAATTTCCCGAAAATTTCGGACGGATTTCGGACGGATTTCGTTAATTCTTATATTTTCCATGATCCGCCCGAATCTGCTCAAAATCCGTCCAAAATTTCGACGGATTTGGACGGATTCGTTAATTCTTATATTATTCTTGATCCGTCCCAAATCCGTCCGAAATTTCGGACGGATTTGACGGATTCATATATTTTCCTTGATCCGTCAAAATCCGTCCAAATTTTCGGGCGGATTTGAGACGGATCCCGTTAATTCATATATTTTTCCATTTTCCGTCAAAATCCGTCCAAATTTTCGGACGGATTTGACGGATTGCGTTAATTCATATATTTTCCTTGATCCGTCAAAATCCGTCCGAATTTTCGGACGGATTTCGACGGATTCCGTTAATTCTTATATTTTCTTGATCTGCTCAAAATCCGTCCAAAATTTCGGACGGATTTCGGACGGATCCCGTTAATTCATATATTTTCCATTTTCCGTCAAAATCCGTCCAAATTTTCGGACGGATTTCGACGGATTGCGTTAATTCATATATTTTCCTTGATCAATCAAAATCCGTCCGAAATTTTCGGACGGTTTCTGGACGGATCCCGCTAATTCATATATTTTCCATTTTCGTCCAAATCGTCCAAATTTTTGGACGGATTTCGACGGATTTGCGTTAATTCATATATTTTCCTTGATCCGTCAAAATCCGTCCAAATTTTCGACGGATTTCGACGGATTCTCGTTAATTCATATATTTTCCATTTTCCGTCAAAATCGTCCGAAATTTTCGACGGATTTTAACAACGATTGCGTTAATTCATATATTTTCCTTGATCCGTCAAAATCCGTCCAAATTTTTGACGGATTTTGACGATTCTGTTAATTCATATATTTTCCATTATCGTCCAAAATCCGTCCAAAATTTTGGACGATTTTGATTTGATTCTCGTTAATTCATATATTTTCCATTATCCGTCCGAAATTCGTCCGAAATTTTCAGACGGTTTTGACGGATTCCGTTAATCGGGCCAATTTGTAGTTCTTTGATCCTAATGGACTTGTTTGATCCTAATAGAGCCCAAATCGACTTTTTAGGTCATATACGACCTAATCGGGTCAATTTGTACTTCTTTGATCCTAATGGAGCCCAATTCGACTTGTTAGGACCTAATTGGGCCAATTGCCCCGATCGGCCCAATTGAACTTCTATGGTCCTAATGAAGCCTAAATGGACTTGTTTGATCCTAATAGAGCCCAAATCGACTTTCTAGGTCATATACGACCTAATCGGGCCAATTTGTACTTCTTTGATCCTAATGAAGCCCAAATGGATCGGGTTTGATCCTAATAGAGCCCAATTTGACTTGTTTGGACGTAATTGGGCCATTTGCCCCGATCGGCCCAATTGAACTTCTATGGTCCTAATGAAGCTTAAATGGACTTGTTTGATCCTAATAGAGCCCAAATCGACTTTCTAGGTCATATACGACCTAACTGGGCCAATTTGTACTTCTTTGATCCTAATCGAGCCCAAATGGACTGGTTTGATCCTAATAGAGCCCAATTCGACTTGTTAGGACCTAATTGGGCCAATTGCCCCGATCGGCCAAATTGAACTTCTATGGTCCTAATGAAGCCTAAATGGACTTGTTTGATCATAATAGAGCCCAAATCGACTTTTTAGGTCATATACGACCTAATCGGGCCAATTTGTACTTCTTTGATCCTAATCGAGCCCAAATGGACTGGTTTGATCCTAATAGAGCCCAATTCGACTTGTTAGGACCTAATTGGGCCAATTGCCCCGATCGGCCCAATTGAACTTCTATGGTCCTAATGAAGCCTAAATGGACTTGTTTGATCTTAATAGAGCCCAAATCGACTTTCTAGGTCATATACGACCTAACTGGGCCAATTTGTACTTCTTTGATCCTAATGAAGCCCAAATGGACTGGTTTGATCCTAATAGAGCCCAATTTGACTTGTTAGGACCTAATTGGGCCAATTGCCCCGATCGGCCCAATTGAACTTCTATGGTCCTAATGAAGCCTAAATGGACTTGTTTGATCCTAATAGAGCCCAAATCGACTTTCTAGGTCATATACGACCTAACTGGGCCAATTTGTACTTCTTTGATCCTAATGAAGCCCAAATGGACTGGTTTGATCCTAATAGAGCCCAATTTGACTTGTTTGGACCTAATTGGGCCAATTGCCCCGATCGGCCCAATTGAACTTCTATGGTCCTAATGAAGCTTAAATGGACTTGTTTGATCCTATTAGAGCCCAAATCGACTTTCTAGGTCATATACGACCTAACCGGGCCAATTTGTACTTCTTTGATCCTAATCGAGCCCAAATGGACTGGTTTGATCCTAATAGAGCCCAATTCGACTTGTTAGGACCTAATTGGGCCAATTGCCCCGATCGGCCCAATTGAACTTCTATGGTCCTAATGAAGCCTAAATGGACTTGTTTGATCCTAATAGAGCCCAAATCGACTTTCTAGGTCATATACGACCTAACTGGGCCAATTTGTACTTCTTTGATCCTAATGAAGCCCAAATGGACTGGTTTGATCCTAATAGAGCCCAATTTGACTTGTTAGGACCTAATTGGGCCAATTGCCCCGATCGGCCCAATTGAACTTCTATGGTCCTAATGAAGCTTAAATGGACTTGTTTGATCCTAATAGAGCCCAAATCGACTTTCTAGGTCATATACGACCTAACTCGGGCCAATTTGTACTTCTTTGATCCTAATCGAGCCCAAATGGACTGGTTTGATCCTAATAGAGCCCAATTCGACTTGTTAGGACCTAATTGGGCCAATTGCCCCGATCGGCCCAATTGAACTTCTATGGTCCTAATGAAGCTTAAATGGACTTGTTTGATCCTAATAGAGCCCAAATCGACTTTCTAGGTCATATACGACCTAATCTGGGCCAATTTGTACTTCTTTGATCCTAATCGAGCCCAAATGGACTGGTTTGATCCTAATAGAGCCCAATTCGACTTGTTAGGACCTAATTGGGCCAATTGCCCCGATCGGCCCAATTGAACTTCTATGGTCCTAATGAAGCCTAAATGGACTTGTTTGATCCTAATAGAGCCCAAATCGACTTTTTAGGTCATATACGACCTAATCGGGCCAATTTGTACTTCTTTGATCCTAATCGAGCCCAAATGGACTGGTTTGATCCTAATAGAGCCCAATTCGACTTGTTAGGACCTAATTGGGCCAATTGCCCCGATCGGCCCAATTGAACTTCTATGGTCCTAATGAAGCCTAAATGGACTTGTTTGATCCTAATAGAGCCCAAATCGACTTTCTAGGTCATATACGACCTAACTGGGCCAATTTGTACTTCTTTGATCCTAATGAAGCCCAAATGGACTGGTTTGATCCTAATAGAGCCCAATTTGACTTGTTAGGACCTAATTGGGCCAATTGCCCCGATCGGCCCAATTGAACTTCTATGGTCCTAATGAAGCTTAAATGGACTTGTTTGATCCTAATAGAGCCCAAATCGACTTTCTAGGTCATATACGACCTAACTCGGGCCAATTTGTACTTCTTTGATCCTAATCGAGCCCAAATGGACTGGTTTGATCCTAATAGAGCCCAATTCGACTTGTTAGGACCTAATTGGGCCAATTGCCCCGATCGGCCCAATTGAACTTCTATGGTCCTAATGAAGCCTAAATGGACTTGTTTGATCCTAATAGAGCCCAAATCGACTTTCTAGGTCATATACGACCTAACTGGGCCAATTTGTACTTCTTTGATCCTAATGAAGCCCAAATGGACTGGTTTGATCCTAATAGAGCCCAATTTGACTTGTTAGGACCTAATTGGGCCAATTGCCTCGATCGGCCCAATTGAACTTCTATGGTCCTAATGAAGCTTAAATGGACTTGTTTGATCCTAATAGAGCCCAAATCGACTTTTTAGGTCATATACGACCTAATTGGGCCAATTTGTACTTCTTTGATCCTAATGGAGCCCAAATGGACTGGTTTGATCCTAATAGAGCCCAATTTGACTTTTTAGGTCAACTATTAATCTTTATGTTTATTTTGTTATGTGGTTTAGTTTGAGTAATTAAATTACTCTCTTCAAATTATTTTATTGGGTGCAGTAGCACTGACTTATTTCAAGAATGCACGCTTACTAGACTATAATTTGTTATTTTCACTATTATTACCATAAATAATATTTTTTTAAATAATATGATTAAGAGAAAAACATTTTCATATTTTCATCCTATTTAATTTTAGAGTTGAAAATAAACTGATTTGACATTAATCGGATATTAAATTTTGGACCGAGTATTTTCTTAGTTGATCAGTTCAACTATTAATCTTTACTCTAATTTGAATTTTGAAATCATATGTAACGGACCTAGTTTTTACACCTAGGATTAATTATTTTTATTTGGATGTTTATGTTTATTATGTTATGTGGTTTAGTTTGAGTAATTAAATTACTCTCTTCAAATTATTTTATTAGGTGCGTTAGCACGGACTTATTTCAGTAAATGCATGTTTACTAGACAATAATAACGTTATTGTCACTATTATATCGACAGAAAAATATTTTAAATAATATGATTAAGAGAAAAACATTTTCATATTCCTATTCTATTTAATTTTAGAGTTGAAAATAAATCTGGATTGATATCAATCGGAGATTAAATTTTGGACTGAGTATTTTCTTAGTTGATCGGTTCAACTATTAATCTTTACTCTAATTTGAATTTCAAAATCATATCTTTATCAATCTTTATTTTTAGATTCCAAAAAATAAAAACATGTTTACTTTAGGCTTAATATTTTATCACTTATTTTGTACCTATTACTAATTAATTAACCTAAAACCCAATTTTCTTTAGTTTTCCCGCTCTCTCTCGACGCCTCTCCCTCACTTTTTCTTTTCTTCTCTGCTTTTTCTTTTTCTCTTTCCTTCTTTCCTTCTTTTTCTCCTTTTCTCTTTCTTTCTTTTTCTTCTTCTTTCTTTTCTCGTTCTTTCTTTCTCTCGTTGCTGATTTCTCCCTTTCTCCCTCAACTTCATCTTCCTTCTCCTCTCCACAACCGGACTCGCACCCTTGGGACAGGCCGTTGCCACCGCTCGGTGCACGCGAAGAGGAGACGGTCGCGTCCGTTGCCACCGCCGTGTCCTGCGTCCGAACCGCCGTCGCCGCCACGCAGTAGCGCTGTTCATGGTGGTTTCACCACCCTAGAGTGTTAGATCTTCATTTCTCCTTCTCCTCTCGATTTCTTTCATCTCTTTTTACCATGGTTGATGTAGAACCACCTCGAACCGCCACTGCCACCTCGCCGAATCGCGTCCGCCGCCGCGAGGAGCACCACAAGCACCACCTTCAAGTTGTCTTCAAGCTTGGGTGAGTCAAAACCCTCTCATCTCTTCTAGATTCAAAACCCCCAAATTGATTTTGAAACCCTAACCCTAACCCTCTGATTTCAGATTTTAATCTTAAGATTAAAGCTTGTTTTATGAAATTAGGACTGTGAATTTGTGTTTCCCTAAACCAATTTCATTATTCTTTAATTAAAATGAGTTTTCCGTACATTGTAATAAGGAGCCCTAAACCCCCAATTTAATTTTATTTGAATTTGGGTATGTTTTTGTGAAATTAATTATGATTTAGTGTTTAGATAAAGTTAGAATGTGTGTTTGATCATGTGTAATTAATTTCTTGATTTCTAGTTGTTGCGTGTTGTTGGATTTACTCTCTGAGACGTTGGGACACGGCTATGCTTGCTTGATGGAGTAGATATGATCCATTAATATGTTCCTTACAAATTATGATAATTGCAAGTTTTATGATCCATTCTGTTATGGTTTTTATGTTCCTATTTCTTTTTATGTAATATGCACTATTTTTAATTGAATGATAAGTTTGCCTGTGTCAAGTGACTCGTTATGTTGTCTCTGAATTTCTTTGGACTTTCTCTGTATTGAATATTTTCTGTTGACCACAGGCGCTTTGATAGGAATAGGTTAACAGGAGGAGTGCCTTCAAACTTCAACAATCTTGGAAAACTTAGTGCGCTATAAGAAAACTAAAGAAACATGCCTATTAAGCTTCATATTTGTTTATCTGTAAAAATTGGATGTGTTTTCCTGAACAATCAATTCTGCTGAGGGAAGGCATTGACTATATTTTTGCAGGTACTTATCTCACAAACTAGTTCAATACCTCTCTCTTCGATCTTACTGGGAATGAATAGTCTCACCTATGTGTAAGTGGTAAAAAAGTGATACTCTTATTGTATAATGCATAATACAATGATTTTAATTTGTATATTTTATTGGAAATTATTTACAGGATATGAACAACAATAGTTTCACTTCTTCCGATTTTATTCCTTCATGGATTACAAATTTGAAAGACACGACAACAAAGTGTATGTTGTTCCTTCATCCTCACACTACCTTTCTCTAATTCTCTCTTTCATTCTTTCTGCCATATCTAACCATGTGTGTTTGATATTTCAAAAATAAGAGGTTTTCATTCTTTACGTGTTAGATTACTGGTCTATATTGTGAAAAAAAAACAGTGAATGTCCATTTAAAGTTTCATCATTTACCCTATTATGTTGTTGTATAAATAATTTTATCCTGTTAAGCTAAGAGTGAATTGTCTTTAGATGCTTTAGTTCATTTTGGAAGCTTAAATAAAATTCACTATACAGGTATTCTGAGAATTTCATCCTCCTTTTGTGGAAATATTTTAATATCATGAATTACATTATAAGAATGTAAATTTTATAAATATCTGTTTGGGAGATGCTGGGTGTACTTTATGTTATTGGGGGACATGATTTAGTTTTAGTTGCTTGCCTTGTATGAGTTGCAATATGTAGTGTACATTCAAGGCCATGTTTTTACTCACGATATGTTTTGTACTATTTGAAGATTCATTATCATTGGATAATGTTTGTTATATTCAGTGCAACTTACCTGTTTCAACCTTTTCTCTCTTATTCACCGAATCTTCTGTTCTTTAATCTTTATCAAATTTAAAGATTCCAATATTGATTGTTTGTGTGTCGTTTGTTTTGTGTGTGTAGTGGAAATAATGTTGGTTCTTTTGGCTATCCTAATACTCTTGTGCATTGCAGATTTTTTGTTTAGCCTCAACATTTGACTATCCTTTGAACTAAAGTGTAGTGTATGCTTAGGCCTAGGAATTATGAACGGACATGAGTTAGATAAAGATTCAAACAATTTGAGGGTTTGCTAGCAATAAAGATCCAAACAATTTGAGGGTTTGCTGGAAAAATCTCTTGATAATTTTTATTATTTGTACTTTATGCTAGTCGCATCAATTTAAATGCCATTTATTAATAATTAGCCTTCTAATTATGCTTTTTGGTCATTAACAATCTTGTGGAGATAAAATATGTCCTAAGCATTTAGCACTTTTTAATTGATAAACAATTAGATTGCACTTTCCAACTATTGGAAGTACCATCGATCTTACTGATCCAGAGCATGTATATTTGCTCGGACGGCTATACTAAACAAGTATAGATCACATGGGCTTCTTTCTCGGCTCGATTCTTTTGGGGTTCTAGAGTACAGTTGAACACATGTGTGCACTTATTTCTGTTTGTTAATTAATTGACTTGCTTGGTTGATGGAAATGTTCATTCTTTTACTTGAATTGTTGGATATAAATCTTTCGGGTGTATCGTGGGGGCATCTCCATTGATGCAGGTCATTCTACTTCTAAAGGAAAAATGTCAAAGAAATTTGGAGAGGCTGGATTCTCGATTCCTCAACTTTTTGGTTCATTACATGACTTTCACAGTTCACGGTGGTTTGATCTTCCGATAGTTTTTAAGTCATGACTTTTGGATTGCATGCAAAGAATTGGTATTTGATTTTTAGAAGTTGTATGGTACCAAGACTGTATTTTGTAACAATAGTCAAATTTGATTTTGTGATTGAATGTGAAACTGCAAATGTTAGTGATCGGTGCCAAATAATTCGCATAGATAGTGAAACTGTAATGTAAGTGAAGTGATCTGTCACGGCCGTGATGGGCATCACGGCCGGCCGTGATGACTTATGCCTTGAATGTTGTTTCATTAAATGGTCTGTCACGGCCGTGATGGGTATCACGGCCTGGCCGTGATGAGTATCACGGCCTGGCCGTGACAGATTTTGCCTAGAAGAGGGCCGGCTCAGTTGACATGTCACGGCCGTGATGGGCATCACGGCCTGGCCGTGACAGATTCTGACTTTTCATTCTTTCGTGGGAAATCCGTCCCAAATCCGTCCGAAAACAAAAATAAATCCGTCCGAAATCCGTCCGAAAAATAACCAACAAAATCACAGCATCCGTCCGAAATCCGTCCGAAAATAAAAAATTCCGTCCGAAATCCGTCCGAAAAATAACCAACAAAATCACAGCATCCGTCCGAAATCCGTCCGAAAATAAAAAAATTCCGTCCGAAAAATAACCAACAAAATCACAGCATCCGTCCGAAAATAAAAAAATTCCGTCCGAAATCCGTCCGAAAAATAACCAACAAAATCACAGAATCCGTCCGAAAATAAAAAATTCCGTCCGAAATCCGTCCGAAAAATAACCAACAAAATCACAGAATCCGTCCGAAATCCGTCCGAAAACATAAATAAATCCGTCCGAAATCCGTCCGAAAAATAACCACAGTCCGGATTTCCACGTTGTCCAAAAATCCGTCCAAAATCCGTCCCGTAAATATTTTCGGACGGAATTTGGGACGGATTTTCTAATTTCCCACGGGGCTTTTTCGGACGGATGCCATTCCGTCCGAAATCCGTCCGAAATGAATTTTCCGTCCGAATTCCGTCCGAATTCCGTCCGAAATCCGTCCGAAAATCCGTCCGAAAAAGATGGATTTCTAGTAGTGGTAAATTAAAAAAATGAAATTTTAAAATAAATTGTAAGTTTCTACATCGGTTATCAGGAAACCGATGTGAAAAATCACTAACCACATCGGTTTTTTTAAACTGATGTGTAATAACCTAAGTTTCTATTTTCATTCCCTCCTACTCTTCGCACCGTCTTCCATTCCATTTGTTTTTCATTCCTTTGTCACTGCTTCTCCATCTCTAAGTCACATTGCTCTCTTCGACCTCTCTCTCTCTCTCGGGTAAGCTCTCCCTCTCACAGCTATAACGATTTCCCTTTCCCCTTAACTCTCTGCAAATCCCTTATCGTAGACAAAGAAGAAGACCACTGCGAGCCTTCATTTTCTGCTTCGGAAGAGAACCACTAAGAATCACTAAGAACGGCCATCCGTGAGCTACCCTCGTTTGAGTGAAGAGCGCCATTTTTGCTCGTCCCTCCTCCTCCCTCAGGTATATATGCGTCTCTCTCTCTCTCTCTCTCTCTTTCTCTCTCTCTCTTCCTTTAGGGTTACTACTTTTCACAGTGGAGGAGTTGCATTGCCTGAGAAACCACTCCACATGAAACCACTCCACATGAAAACACATGTGTTGTTCTGTTGCTCCAAGACTGGATTTTTCCAGTGGTGGTATCACCCGTCACGGTCGTGCTACCTATCACAGCTAGGCTGTGACGGATTCTGCCTTGGAGGTTGCTTTACTGGTTGTTCTGTCACGACCGTGACCACCATCACGGCTAGGCCGTGATCAGTTCTGCCTGTGAGGGTCTGGTTCAGTTGGCATGTCACGGCAGTGATGGCCATCACGACCAGGCCGTGACAGGTTCTGCCTTGGAGGTTGCTTCACTGGTTGGTATGTCACGGCCGTGACCACCATCACGGCTAGGCCGTGATCAGTTCTGCCTGTGAGGGTCTGGTTCAGTTGGAATGTCACGGCCGTGATGGCCATCACGGCCAGGCCGTGATAGGTTTTGCCTTGTAGGTTGCTTCACTGGTGGGTGTGTCACGGTCGTGACCACCATCACGGCTAGGTCGTGATCAGTTCTTCCTGTGAGGGTCTGGTACAGATGACATGTCACGGCCGTGATGGGCATCACGGGCTGGCCGTGACCAGTTCTACCTTTTCCATTCTTTCTTTTAAGCTCTACTCGATCACGGCTGTGATGGCTTTCAAGGTTAGGCCGTGATGGGCTCTGTTTGGCTAATTTTCTTCACTTTTCAAGCCCCAACTTCATGCAAGCTACATAATTAGTAAAACCTTAGTTTCCCGTTTGAGATGCAATACTAATGAGCACACGTGTATGTGCTTAATGTACTGCTCATTGTGTTGGATCTTGAATTGTCCAAAGTTGGACAGTTTGGGGAAAAAACTTTTTCCTAATTCAGTTAAAATAGTTATTCATTGATTCTAATGTTATATACTTGATGAAAGTTCGAATTGATACATTTCCTTTCATTCTCCGGGTGCATACTTTATCATGGTGGATGTCATCGCGTTCAAGTAGTGTACGTCGGAGACCGAAGGGAAATGCTGCTGAAATTTTGTCGAGTATGAGCATGAGAGTTAAGGACTAACTGTTAACATGTTGAAAAAGTTTCTTCTCAAATGGGATAGGGCCATACCCTGTCATAAGAAGTGGTTGATGAATATGTTGGACTAAGTACGAAGTTATTGGTTTAGTCATGGATCGCGGTTGGATGAATGCTAGATGGACAAGTGATGAGTATGAGAATGGAGTGGAAGATTTTCTACAGTTTGTAAAAACAAATGCTCCTGATAGTGGTAACGGAAGGTTTTATTGTCCTTGTGTTAACTGTTTGAATGAGAGACGACTAGAAGCTGAGGAGATACGTGATCATCTTATTTGTGAGGGGATTTGCAAGAGTTATACAACATGGATATGTCATGGTGAATCGTTAGACAGGTCGAGGGTGTCGGATAGAGAGGAAGTTGATGACGTGGAAATGGACGATGGACTAGAGGACATGATCCGTGATGTTGGGCAAGAGTCTTTTCGGCGCGCACATGTGTATCATACTTTGTGCAGTGATGCGGAAGTGGCTTTGTATCCGAGGTGCACTAATTTCATACGGTTGTCAGCGGTGTTAAGATTGTTCAATGTGAAGGCGAGAAATGGGTGGAGTGATAAAAGCTTTACCAAATTGTTTGAGTTGTTGAAAGACATGCTTCCAGAAGGCAACACATTGCCATCTCGAAACTATGAGGCGAAGAAGATATTGTGTCCGATGGGTATGGAGTATAAGAAAATACACGCTTGCCCCAATGATTGCATATTGTACAGGAAAGAGTTTGAAGAGATGCACGAGTGCCCCAAGTGTGGGGTATCACACTACAAAGTGAAGGATGGTGATTCTAGTTGTGATGTGGTCACCAAAGGTCCTCCTGCGAAGGTGTTATGGTATCTTCCTGTGATTCCGCGGTTCAAGCGATTTTTTGCTAATGTAAATGACGCAAAGAACATTAGATGGCATGCAGATGAGAGGAAGTGTGATGGACAGCTTCGGCATCCGGCCGATTCTTTGCAATGGAAGAGAATTGATAGTTTGTTTCTGGATTTCGGCAATGAGCCCAGAAACCTCAGGCTTGGACTTGCTACCGATGGAATGAATCCATATGGAAACTTAAGTAGTATTCATAGTTCATGGTATGTTCTCCTGGTAATTTACATCCTGTCTCCTTGGTTGTGCATGAAGCGCAAATACATTATGATAAGTATGATGATTTCGGGTCCTAAACAGCCAGGAAATGATATTGATATTTATCTGAGTCCCTTGATTGAAGACTTGAGAATGTTGTGGGATGAAGGCGTTGATGTGATCGACGGGTATTACCATGAGAAATTCAGATTGCGTGCCATGTTATTTTGCACCATCAATGACTT
The DNA here is from genome assembly GCA_030762895.1 of Sophora flavescens. NCBI lineage: Eukaryota > Viridiplantae > Streptophyta > Magnoliopsida > Fabales > Fabaceae > Sophora > Sophora flavescens. The sequence continues at coordinate 189,456,199 of CM061065.1, forward strand.
TCCAGCATACGGGAACCTGTGTGGGTATAGTGTTAAGGGGCATAAAGCATGTCCAATATGTGAAGAAGGCACATGTTACCATCAACTACAACATGGAAGGAAGACGATTTACCTTGGGCATCGGAGATTTCTCCGACGTAATCATCCTTATCGTAGATTGAGAAAAGCTTTCAATGGACTTCAGGAGAATGAAATTGCTCCGGTGGCCTTGACTGGAGAGCAAGTTTATGAAAAGGTGAACAACACTAATGTTATCTATGGGAAGACCCAGAAGAAGGCTACCGAGAAGAAAATATGGAAGAAGAGGTCAATCTTCTTTGATCTTCCATACTGGTGCAAGCTTGATGTAAGACATTGTATTGATGTGATGCATGTGGAGAAAAATGTGTGTGACATTTTAATCGAAACACTTCTCAACATTCAAGGCAAGACAAAGGATGGTGTGAATGCTCGTCTGGATCTAGTTGCGATGGGTATACGAGAGCAGTTAGCTACACTTAAAGTGGGGGATAAGAAGACTTATTTGCCCCCAGCATGTCATACTTTATCAAAAAAAGAGAAAAGAAGTTTCTGTGAATGTCTACAGGGAGTCAAAGTGTCACAGGGTTACTCTTCAAATATCAAAAGACTTGTCTCAATGAAAGATCTCAAATTAGTTGGCTTAAAGTCTCATGATTGTCATGTCTTGATGCAACAACTACTACCGGTGGCCATTCGTGACATATTACCTAAAAAAGTCAGACATGCCTTTACTAGGTTATGCTTATTCTTCAATGCTATATGTAGCAAGGTCATTGACACTAAAAAGTTGGATGACTTGGAAAATGAGGCAGCCATTATATTGTGCCAATTGGAGATGTATTTTCCACCTTCACTTTTTGACATCATGGTTCATTTGATTGTTCATCTAGTGAGGGAGATTAGATTATGCGGCCCCGTTTATTTAAGGTGGATGTACCCGGTTGAGCGATACATGAAGATCTTGAAAGGATATATGAAATATCCACACCGTCCCGAAGCATCTATTGTTGAAAGGTATGTTGCAGAAGAAGCTATTGAGTTTTGTACAGACTACATGTCAGAAGTGGAACCTGTAGGGCTTCCGAAGTCTCGTCACGAAGGAAGATATGATGGTAAGGGTACATGAGGTATCATTGTTAAGAGCATGGATTGGGAGGAAGTGCTTCAAGCACATTTGTATATATTGAATAACACTGATGAGGTTGAACCATACTTATGTGAGCATAAAAGCATCATCAATGAAACTTACCCTAGAATGAATGAAAAATGGTGTTTGAACAAGCATAACAAGACTTTCTTGAACTGGTTTAAAGAAAAAATTGCAAAGAATGGTATTGCTTCTGATACATTGAAATGGCTAGCACAGAGGCCTAACTTTGATGTGATATGCTGGAGTGGGTACGATATCAATAAGTTTTCCTTCTATACAAAGTCCCAGAATGACAAAAGTACAATGCAAAACAGTGGGGTTATGGTCGTCGCTGAGTCCATGCATTTCTCTAGTTTGAAAGATAAAAACCCTGTTATGGCATTCGTTTCATACTTTGGAATCATTGAAGAGATATGGGAGGTTGGTTACACGAAGTTTAGAGTACCTGTTTTTAAATGTCAGTGGGTCGACAGTAACAATGGTGTGCAAACCAATGAGTTAGGATTCAAATTGGTGGACCTTAATAAGGTAGGTAATAAAGAGGAGCCTTTCATCATGGCATCCCAAGCAAAATAAGTGTTTTATATCCATGATCCTTCTAACAAAAGGTGGTCAGTGGTTCTCCAGGGAAAAAACATGTAAAATGGTAGTGAGGGAAATCACGATTCAACTCTTGATATTTCTGATACTCCCTCTTTCTCAACACGAGTGCCTAATTTCAATGAGGAAAATGAAGTGGATGATGTACATGCTACTCGTAATGATCACCAAGAAGGGTTATGGGAGAACTTTACTAATTGACCACAAAGTAAGTTTAGTTTAAGTTATGTTTAAAGGCATATTATATGTTTACGTTGATATTTATAAGTTATGTTTACGTACGTTGATCGATATTTATAAGTTATGTTTGATATTTATCCTGACATACTAACAAGTTTTTTTTTTTGTTTAAACAGGTATACATGGCTGATCGTGAGGATATCCCTCCTTCATGCAGCAGGTCGGAGACCCCGTCTACTGGTAGAAAGGGTAGACGTGCCACACGAATGAGGAATTTGACTGCCAACCGTGGTTCAAATCAAAGGATAAGAATAGACTTTGATAATAACCACAATCCTATTGGGCCAATGGCAAAACATTTTAACAGTTTTGTGGCGAGCCTTCATAGGAGCATGCCTAGTATACTCATTGATATTTGGAAAGATCTACCGGCGGACGTGAAGGATCAGATATGGGAGAGTATTCTGGTATCTATACTTTTACTTCCCGTGTTTGTCTGTATCTACTTTATTTTTATCTTAATAACATCATACAGTAATTCATTGATTCTTTTGGTCTTAATGTAGCTGACCTTTGACCTACCGGATACGTACGTTATGAAGAAGCGTTTGCTAAAGTATGCTGGTGAGCGTTGGAGGGGTTTTAAGGCCGACCTGGGCAGATACTATGTATTCAATCCAAAATGTAAAAAGAACTCACTTGAGGTGTACCCGTTTCTTGACCAGGCAACGTGGGATCGCTTTGTTCATAGCCGACATGATCCCAGCTTTCAGGTTAACTTATTTGATTTGTCTCTAAATTTATGTAATTTCATTAATTTTATTTACCTATGTAATTTAATTGTCTTCTATTTATAACAGGAGAAGAGGAAAAAGGGGCAGAAAAACCAAAGCAAGAATGTCTACCCCTATGTCATGTCTCGTGGGGGATATAAAAAGCTTGGTCAGATAATGGTTGAAGAGGAAAAGAAAGCACGTCAGGAAGCAGCATCTCAGGCGGATCCTAATGCTGAAAATCGTCTAGAGGTTGTTGATCCACCTCCACCCCCACGCCATCGTAAATGGAAGAGGGCCCGACAAAGAAAAACAGGACAATATACATCTGAGGAGGCCCGCCAAGTAGCTGAGAAGATTGTAAGTATAGTTTGAATTGTAATTGTCATTTTAAGATTGTTACCGAATTGTAATGTGACCTGATATTTTATGTGATAGGATGCCTTGGACGAGCAGGTAACCCAAGGAACCTTTGTTCCTAGAGGACGCGAGGATATCTTAGCTGCTGCCATCGGTAAACCGGACCACCCGGGCCGTGTCATTGGTGTTGGATGGGGCGTCGGCATTCGCCAATACCATGGTTCATCTTCACACCAATGCCACACGGATGTTGATGCAGATAGAGCACGGCTAAAACAGGAGATTGCAGCTGAGCTTCGACAGGAGATGGCCGAGCAGTTTGCCCAGCAGATGGCAATATTGACTTCTATGTCCCAGCAAATGACAGCCGGTGTCCAACCCTCTGTCCATGTGAGCACTAAGGGCTCATGTGATCCTCCTCATCAGCCTGAAAATGATGATGATGGTGATGATGATGATGATGATGATGATGACGACGACCCTGATAGGTGTGAGCTGTATGTTGATGATCATCTTCATCGCCGCTTAGTGGCATTGGGGATGGCACATAATAACTTAGGTAATACCATACACCATCGTTTATTACCGGATGATCAGTTGAGGGTCGTTGTTGAGATTATTCGAGATGCTGATGCTCGAGTCCCTGTGCCCACTGAGGAGGTTCAAACAGTGGGTCAGGCCCCCGGTAACTTCATGCTCTGGCCAAGAAGACTGGTCAGCTTTCTTGTTGCATCTGAGGTATTCAGTTAGTTGTGTTTTTCTATATTCATAGTTGAAATAATTTATTATTGTTTAAAGATAATGCTTTATTTTTATTCGTTATAGGATGTTGGAAATGATATTGTGCCTAAAAAGTCGGATCCAGGAAGACCAGAGATGTCTGCTCCTGCCAAGGTATTCATTTGATCATTTAGTTAATTATGAATTAAATAAATTAATTATCCGTGATTACTAATATATATATCTATGTTGTTTAGGGGATCGACAAAGGGGCACCTGGCCATGGTGATGTTTTTAAAGTTCTGGCTATACAGGTTGTCACCATGGAGAATGACGCAGCCTTGGTAAGGTTGGAACATGATGCCAGTCCGGGTGATGAACTGTATATCCCAAAGAAGGAACTTATGGAGATGGTACTCAATAAAGAAATGGTTAGTTCTGCACACATATCGTTATGGTGCACATAAGTACATTTTATTCATAAGTTAAGTAATTAATTTTTACATACTATGATAATTAGCATGTTTTTCCAATATATCAGGTATCTGCATCGTATGTTAGTTGATCAGGGTAACCTCGCCCTTTATGGGTTCATTGACCCCATGTTCATTCAGGGTGATGTTCTCCTAGCATCAGAAGACCCGGTCACCACCATACGTGATATACTTGCCCGAGACGATCATCAATTCTACCTTGCGCCTTATCTCAATAAGTAAGTACCGGTTATTTAAGTATAACTATATATGACTTAGTCACTAACTGTTCCGCAAATACAGCCAGTATTGACAACTGTTGATCTTATACCCTAGGATGAACGTCGCGGTCTTCTTCTGCTCATTGGGAAATAAGCCGGCGAATGACCTGAAGACGATCATCGAAACGTAAGCATTAAAATACTTTATAACCAGTAATACAGTTGTTTTAATTATCTGAAATATATTAGATATACTTTAATTAATGTTTTTGTCATGATAGGTCTATTACTGCAAACCACATGTTGCGTGGTGAAAGGCGTACTCGGGTTATCAGATGGATTATTCCTAGCGTAAGATATTTATTAGTTCAAATGCATCAAATGCAGTGGGTATAATTATTGATTTCTATTTAATTGCTCATATTCTAATTGGGTTTCATTTGTACATAGTCACGTATACAACGTGGATCATGGGAATGTACACTAGTGGAAAATATACATTAGACGGTAAAGGTTTACGTCAGTTAACCAAAAGCTAGACGTTAAAAAGGAGGCGGTGGCAGTTTTGTAAATATCAGACTTCATTAATTCAATTTTAATGTCAGTTGTTTTAAGGACTGACGTTAAAAGTGAAGTGACTCACTTTTAACGTCAGTTCAATAAACAACTGACGTTAAAAGTGAACCTTTTAACGTCAGTTCTTCATTGAACTGACGTTAAAAGTGCGTCACTTCAATTTTAACTTCTGTTCTTTCATCAACAGACGTTAAAGGTTATTTTAATAATTTTTTTATCTAGTATACGTACCCTTCCGCATTGCCTTCCTCAAAGTTTCAGTTTCACAATTGCTTTGATGTTTTGTGTTTCTGTTTTGAAAACTAAAATATATGTGTGAAGTATAAGTTAAATCAATAACCCAAACCGGATCTCATTCATTGAAAGGGTTTAAAATCCTTTAAAATCCTATAAAAAGTTACATTGATAGGGTTTAAAATCCTATAAAAAGTTACATTGAAAGGGTTTAAAATCCTAAACATTTGTTGAGGCTTCGTTCCCTTCACGGGTGAGCAAGAGAGGTGAGTCGAGCGACCGAGTTTTCCAGAGCGGCTGAGAAAGGGTGCACCCGATCTGTTTCAGCAATGGTCTTAGAACAGTCATTTGCTTCCAAAGCTGACGTTCTGGTGCTGTAGTTGCCGATTCTCCAGAAAGATGATAAGGTGAGCAACTCACACTATGTGATTTACACAACCTTATCACCCATGTTATGTGATTTACACAACCTCAGAAGTTGTTTGACCATTAAGACAAAGACCTTTGAGTCTAGGAATAGGAAGAAAGAGTGATTAAGTTAATCTCCACTGTAGAGCCATATTGTGAAGCAGAAAATTAAAAGGATGGAAGGAAGCTATTTATAGGAGCAGGGGATGAAGTTACTAAGCTATTTTGATTTTCTTGAAAACTTACCTAAACTTAATGCTCATTAAGAGGATTAAGTTACAAGGTGCATGGGTAAGTAGCATAGTAGTCAAAGGAATGCATTCTTGCAGAAACTTATACACCTTTAACGTCAGTTGTTTAATACAACTGACGTTAAAAGTGTTTTTAACACTACAAAAAAAAACCTATTTAGCGACCGAAGATTTCGGTCGCTAAACATGATAATTCGGTTGCTATACTGTATAGCGACCGAATTAAGGGGGTAGCAGAAACCCTGGTCGCTAAATGTTTAGCGGCAAAATTATATTTCTGATCGCAAATCTGCGACCGATATTTCGGTTGAAAAAGTATATATTTCGGTCGCCGTATAGTTGGTCGCATACCAGCTCGCCTAATTTGGTGACCGATATTTGGTCGCTATTTCGGTCGCAAAATTTTGATTTTTTTTTTCCTGTAACGATCCTGCCGACCAAATATAGTTTTTCAACTATTACCCCATTGATTTTTAATTTCTGATATAAACAAAATACACCAATATTTTTTTAAAATAAATAGAAAACATAAATATGATGTACTAACGATCCAAAACACCACAGTCAATATGATCAAGAAAACATATACATTAATTAACGCAAGTTTAATATTGGTTTATAAAAAAAAGTTTAATAAGTATTAATTAACGATCAAAACATAAAAATACACCACAGTCAATAAGTACTAATCAAAATATCAAAACTCATCAATCTTCCAAAGGGATGAACATGTAGAAACGAGAACCCCAGGGTACTTAAACTTTGCCAATGCACCAGTGGACAACAAATACAACTCCCTGATACCATTTGTATCTGTTGCAAAATATGGGCGATCCTCATGGATTACTATATTCCCATTGAACAGATTTCCGCTTTTGTCTTCAATAGTCACAACAATCGGTATTTGTTGTCCCCAACGACGGTAGAATGATCGCGGGATTGAAATCAAATCCTGCAAATACACAAGAACAATTTAGTAAATGATTAGTTTATGCCTTAACCATCATTACGTGAATCCGATCGTTATTCTTAAGTTGATGAGATACTGTACCTGGTCTATATGGATGGCTGTCTCAAAGCATTTAGTCGGGTCCATTTTCTGATAAAACGATAAGGAAAACAAGTCATATGTCTAAACTTCATCAAGTGATAATAAGAAAAGATGGAAAGATCCATGTAACATACTATCATGTTAAAATAGAACAAAGAAATGCAACTTCACATGCAACTTTACATATTAGCAAACATAGTAGTTTTCAGGAAAGCAGATACTTTTACGTCGTTTTGAAGGATGGTCATAGAGAGGATTAGCATGGTTACTACCTTTGGATGCCAAATGGTGTTTCACAATCATTTAATCATAAGATTGAATAACTTAACTTATAAATCAATCTATCGCTTAACAACTAATGACATAAAACAAAACACATAAACCATTCACATGAGCATTCTATAATCTCTCAATCTATCGCTTAACAACTAATGACATAAAATAAGAATCATAAACAAAATAGTTCTACATAAACAGTTATAAGGAAAACACTGAACCTATGTCCATACGGGTTTTCAGGACAGCAACTATAACATCTCCTTGTAAACAATATAACAAACACACATCAAGCAAGATCCTTTAACATATCTATTCTCACATATTGGCATATCAACACCATCACAAAATCAAAAACAAATTACAATACACATGCAAACAACACATAATTGCAAATGCATGCATAAATATTAAATTATCAGCACACAATCAGCATCTTGCCTTTCAGGCAGGATACCTTCCTATTGAGCTCAGCTCTCCACTAACAAACAACAAGATATATAGTAGTGATAATAAGAAAAGATGGAAATATCCATGTAGCATACTATCATGTTAAAATAGAACAAAGAAATGCAACTTCACATGCAACTTTACATATTAGCAAACATAGTAGTTTTCAGGAAAGCAGATGCTTTTACGTCGTTTTGAAGGATGGTCATAGAGAGGACTTTTCCTACCGGAAGTGCCTAGATAACCTAGTAAGGATGGTCATCAACAACTATTTCTGGAAAGCTCCATTTCCTAATAAAACAAATGAGTAAAAAAACAGAGTTGGTTTCATAATATTGTGTACAAAGCTGATTTCTAATGTGAATAATGTTTTAATGATGACGGCCCGTCATGCATGTGCCTGGCAAATCGTGCCTAGCCCTTCATTTTATCTAACCCTATACTTAATCCTTCATTATCTAAGAGACTCGCTTTTGTTGGCTTCAAGAAGAGACTTTCTAATTAAGCTCATGGACTTTAAATTAGTAAATGAATATTAACAACAACAAAGTCATGCCATTTACGAACTAATAACACTTTATCAATTCATTCCAATGCTTATAATGTAAATATATATAAATATGATTCCATAATCATTTCCAAACAAGTTATCAATAAATACATATCAAATTATTCTAATTACATTGATTCATTGTTATTGAAAGATTTTTATTTTAAAGAGAATAAATTATTCTTCATAGCAATCCAAATGTATGAACATGCTCAGATATAAGTACCGGCCTTCAATAAATTTACATCAAATAAGGTACACTCAAATACAATGAAATAGACCATGGTCATTTCATGTGCTTTCTGAAATCATCAATCACCAAAAAGAAGTGATTCAGAAACTGAAGAACCATGGGTGAATAGCCTATCAATAGAATGGTTTAAATTACTTACATAAAGTTATAGACTTCAAGTAACAAATGTTAAATTAAATTAATAGATAAGGCTTGATAACCATATATACCCCTCATATTCGCAACCGTGCAACAATTAATCTTATGACTTCTCTCACAAAACGAAACAAAAAAATGAGATGGGTAATAAATAGGAAACAATTACCAATACTCAAGCAAAAAAACGTAATTGGCAAAGTAGCCACACTTACTCTCCTGTCAAAACTCTTTGCCCTCCCTGTAATTTTACCTTCTCTTAAGCAACCCGTATCATATTCTTAATTTTCTAGTTCAAACAAATCTCACATATCTCATATCAAAACATATCTTCCACAAATCTCAGTATTAAATATAAGATATGAATCTATTAACAAGATTAATTACAAATTAATGTCCGTAATATCAGTCTCAATCTCTTTTATCCACAATTTATTGCCATTATCTCTACATCTCTACAACACATCTCAATTAATGTCACCCCTTCATATACCTTTACCAATTCCCCCAAACAAGTATTTATAACCCATAAGAATTAAACTTGACAAGTAACCACTAACCACCATAATTTTTTTTTATAAACAAGCAAGTCGTGTACATTAGAAACAATGGTAAGGTCTTATTTTAAACAAATCTCACATCTCATATAATGACATCTATTATATGTATCTTAATATTCATTACATGATATAAATATATGAATGAAAATTGAAAACCACAGTAATTTTTAAATAGGAATTTACATCAACATTAATCACAACTTACATTAGAAACAATGGTAAGGTGTTCTACTCAATCACAGTCACCTATATCACAACTCACATGAAATACACAAGTAACTCTTCTCAGTAGTAAGCAATAAAGCAAGCAATGAAACAATGAAGCAAAATAAAAAATTATACATAGAGAGTCCATGCATGGTTACCTCAAGGCAGAAGCGGGGAATGCACAAAATGAGGAGAGAAGAGGGTAGGAGGAGCTCTGCCCGTGCGTGGTGACCGGGAGAGCTGCGTATGGCGGCTCAAACAGAGGGGGCGGAGTATGGCGGCTGAAACAGAGGGGGGGGATTAAAAACAGAGCAGGAAGAGGGGAAAGGAAGAGAGGAGAGGAAGAGGGAAGAGATGGAAGAAGAGGAGGAGGAGGACGGAGGCTTACCGGAGACGGCGGTGGTGGCGGTGCCCACTGCACGGTGGTGGCGGCCTGAACGCGAGGGAGAAGATCGAAGATGGGTGAGGGAGGAAGGAAGAGAAGGCAGAAATGAGGAAGAAGGGGAAGATTTCACGATTTTATGGATTTATAATTTAGCGACCGAAATAATCGGTCGCTAAATCGGTCGCCAATCACTTAAATAAAAAAATGGTCGCTAAATTCGGTCGCGGGATGACTTAATTTGAAATTTGAATTCATAAATTTAGCGACGGAGAACTCAATCGGTCGCTAACACGAGCGATTTTAATTTTTTTCCGCGTCGTTTAGCGACCGAATTAATATCGGTCGCAAATGTAAATAAAATTTAACCGTTGCATTTAATTCGGTCGCTATTTCGGTTGCTAAGAATACATAAAATTTCTGGCTTTCAACCGTTGCATTTAAGTCGGTCGCTATTTCGGTCGCTAAGAAGGGATAAAATTACTGACTTTTAAGTTCCTTCATATAGCGACGGAAATAGCGACCGATAACCCTGCTACGCTCTATTTCGGTCGCTATTTCGGTCGCAGTATTATCTCTAATCACTATTTCATGTAGATCCTACAATCGGTCGCTAGTTCGGTCGCAAAAAGCAACCGAAAAATTCGGTCACTATTTTCGGTCGCTAAACAACCTTTTTTTTGTAGTGTAAAATAAAATATATTTATTTTTAACGTCAGTTTTTTATACAACTGAAGTTAAAAGTGTGGTTTTTACTTCAGTATAATAAATAGCTGACGTAAATAATCCTATAAATTATAAACGTGCAGAATGAATATTGGAAATAATGTAATATACGGGAACTTGACAGTCATAAATTAAGTTGACGTTAAAAATGAGGTAGTGGCAATTTGGCAGTCATATTTATTTTTAACGTCAGTTTTTTATACAACTGACGTTAAAAGTGTGGTTTTTTACTTCAGTATAATAAATAACTGACGTAAATAATCCTATAAATTATAAACATGCAGAATGAATATTGAAAATAATGTAATATACGGGAAGTTGGCAGTCATAAATTATGTTGACGTTAAAAATGAGGTGTGGCAAATTGTAAATATTAAATCACTATTTGCGTCAGTTGTGTAAAGAACTTGTGTAAATATTAAACAAGTTTATTTTTAATCTACATTAATTAGCTTGAATTAGTAAACATATTCTTGTGAAAATTAAAATAAATAAACACTTAACATAAAAGTGTTATATGTATAATCAAATCGTATCTCATTGAAGCGATTCATAAGTTACAATTACATGATTAAAAGATAAAAAATTTCTGCAACATAGCACTAAAATATTAAAACGTTTCTGCTTCAACATCAATTTCTTCTCAGTTCTGTCCTCGGAAACTCCAATGGATGTATCGATCCCCTCCCTGCTCATTTGAAGTCCTTGATGCTCCATCTGTGCTTTATCCACAGTCGCTTGGGGAGGAGATGGAATAATGTGTGTGATAGTGTGATCGGGACGCTTCTCAACATTCAGGGCAAGACAAAGGATGGTGTGAATGCTCGTCTCGACCTCGTTGCTATGGGTATACGAGAGCAATTAGCTTCAGTTGTTGAGGATGGTAAGCGGACTTATTTGCCGCCAGCATGTCATACTTTGTCAAAAAAAGAGAGACAAAGTTTCTGCGAGTGTCTTCAGGGAATCAAAGTTCCACATGGTTACTCTTCAAATATGAAGAGGCTTGTCTCTAGTGATCTTAAATTGGTTGGCTTAAAGTCTCATGATTGTCACATCTTGATGCAACAACTTCTGCCCGTTGCTATTCGTGGTATTGCTCCAAATAATGTGAGACATGCCATTACTCGGTTGTGCTCATTCCTCAATTCGATATGTAGCAAAGTCATCGACCCCCGTATGTTGGATGACTTGGAAGTTGAGGCTGCTACAATCTTGTGCCGATTGGAGATGTATTTTCCTCCTTCCTTTTTCGACATAATGGTTCACTTAATTGTTCATTTGGTGAGGGAGATTAGATTATGTGGGCCGGTTTTTCTGAGATGGATGTACCCAGTTGAGCGCTACATGAAGATCTTGAAAGGGTATGTGAAGAATCCTCATCGTCCGGAAGCATCTATTGTTCAAAGGTATGTTGCAGAAGAAGCTATTGAGTTTTGTTCGGACTACCTTCATAATACGGATCCTATAGGGGTTCCTAAGCCTCGGCATGATGAGATCAGATGTCAAGGTAAGGGTACACATGGCTTAAGAATTAATAGGAAGGATCAGGAGGAAGTGCTTCAAGCACATTTGTATGTATTGAACAACATCGAATGTGTTCAACCTTTCTTATTTGAACATAAAAGAAAAGTCAATCAAGAAAACCCTCGAATGAGTGAAATGTGGTTGTTGAACAAGCATAACAAGACTTTCTTACCATGGTTCAAGGAAGAAATGCTTAAGGATGGTAGTACTGATTCTGATGACGTAAGATGGCTAGCACGTGGGCCTAGCTTCAACGTCATATGTTGGAGCGGATACGACATAAATAACTTTTCCTTTTGTACAAAGGAACAAGATAACAAGAGTACCATGCAAAATAGTGGGGTTATGATCGTGGCCGAAGCAATGCACTTCTCTAGTGCAAAGGACACAAAACCCGTTAAAGCACTGAGACCTTACTTTGGATATATTGAAGATATTTGGGTGCTCGATTACACTAAGCTTACGGTGCCGGTATTTAAATGTAAGTGGGTTGATAGTAACGGTGGTGTACAAACCGATGAATTGGGGTTCACATTGGTAGACCTCAACAAGTTAGGTCATACAAATGAGCCTTTCATAATGGCTTCCCAAGCAAAACAAGTGTTCTACATCACTGATCCTTCTAACAAAAGGTTGTTCGTGGTTCTCCAAGGAAAAAGCATGTATAATGGTAGTGATGAAAATGAAGATTCAAATCTTGATATTCCTAAGACTCCTTATTTTTCAACAAACATGCCTACTATAATCGAGGAGACACAGGTGGACGATGTACATGCCACTCGTGATGATCATCACGAAGGGATATTGATATAGGTAGTTTAAACTTAGTATACATTTATTTTTATTTATATTTCTGTATTTATTTTGAGTTATAACCTATGTTAATAAATATATATTGTTTCTAAACAGGCATACATATGGATCATTGCTCCATTTTTCCTTTGCAATTCTGTAATGTGTGTGATATTCTGTGTTACTGGGATATTTACTGAATGCAGGGATAGTTGAGGGGAGTGATATTTTAAAACTGAATTTAAAAAAACAATACTATTAACGTCAGTTGTATGATACAACTGACGTTAATAGTATTTTATAAAATATACAGTACACTATTAACGTCGGTTGTTTATTACAACTGACGTTAAAATTAAGACCTCTAACGTCAGTTCTTTATAACAATTGACGTTAGTTTTAACAAAATTAACGTCTGTTCCTAAAGAACTGACGTTAATTTTTACAAAATTAACGTCAGTTGTGTTAAAGAACTGACATTAATTTTGACAAAATTAACGTCAGTTGTGTTAAAGAACCAACGTTAATAGTTTTATATTTAACGTCAGTTCTCAACTGACGTTAAAATTTTAACTTTTAACGTCAGCTGTATTTATGTCAGTCAGTATTCTGACGTAAAAAATCAATTTTAACTGACGTAAAATGCACTTATTGCACTAGTGGTGGCTACTATGTGATGCAGTGGATGTTAGAAATTATCTCTTCCAGGATCACTGAAAGATGACACGAGGTAAATGTTAATTGACACAATTAGAAGTAATAGTTATAGATTCGTTATATGTTTTATGTTAGTTTATTACTTAAAATATATAAACTTTTGTCCAATTAAACTTGCATATATTCAACAATCCAACTCCATTATCTGATTCCAACATCATCAACATAAAGAGGCGTTGGGCAACTTTCTTTCTTGAAGTGTACCAACCATAGTTTGTATATATGTAGTTAGTTTAAAAACTTATCATGTACTAGCTATAGTGTACTTTTGACTGATCATATGTATTTTGATATGAAATCTATAATATATCTTGTAGCTTTTTGGTTTCTAATTATCTTTGTTGTCTGAATGTAATTGAACGTACATATGTATTGTTAATAATAAATTTAGTATATATTAGTTGTGTTTTTGTCGTACAAAAGTGATTGAGTTTAGAATATTTACAGTATGTTATTCTGGTATTGATCTGCATACTGAAACAGGGGAAATGAATGATAGAAATGTAAATAACAGAATAAAAAAAATGAGACTTTACACATCGGTTTTTACAAAACCGATGTGAAAATTTCACTTTCCACATCGGTTTAAATAAAAACCGATGTGGAAATTTCACTTTACACATCGGTTATCATGAAAACCGATGTGGAAAGTGAAATTTTCACATCGGTTTTGGCAAAACCGATGTGGAAAGTGAAATTTCCAATAGGTTACCAATTGACAAATTAATTTTCCACATCGGTTAGAGACAAAACCGCTGTTAAAAATATACGATTAACATCGGTTTTAAAACCGATGTGAAAAGTGGTAATAAACCACATCAGTCATTTCAACATCAGTTTGAAAACCGATGTGAAAAGCCAAAAATAACCGATGTGGAATCCCTTTTCTGCACCAATGAAAGTTATGTTATTCTAGTTGGATATGTACAAATTTCTCATAGTTTTGCTCTGCATAGATCCTGTCTACAGGTATCATTATGCAGATGCTGCAAAAGCCACTTAAAATATCTGGAATTGGATGGTGTGGATCTCAATCAATCAAGAGATATTTTGTATATTGTTTCTTTACTTAAAAGTTCTTCCATCCTTGGCGAACTTGTTATAAAGGTGAGTAAGAAGACCTATATATGCTACTTACTTAGTTTGTTTGTTTTTTCTTTTTGGGCCAGATTTGATTCTATATAATGTATGTATGTACGTAGAGTTCTAGTGTGGGTGAGGCACCACTGCCTGACCATATGAGGGAGTTATACTGCTCTAGCTGTTGTCTTAGTCAGGTTCGGAAAGTGAATATCACAGTTGGAACTGTATATGAGCATGCACTGGACTTGATACGGTTTCTACTTGCAAATTCCTTATCATTGGAGATCCGTACATTCAAGGTTTGTCTTGGTCTATAGAACAATCAGATACATCTACACTATTAAGAATTTCACAAGATTTGTTACAGATGAGATGGGCATCAGAAAGAGCAGAAGTTAAGTTCTTTGATGGTGGTTTTGTTTAGAAGGAAAAAAAAAAAGGTTCCTTGATGATGGCCTTGCTGAACAGTGATTGAAATTGATTTTAGCCTTCAATGGCCCAATCTCTGCATGTGTCTTGGTTTGTTTGGTTTTGTTTTATTTACTAGTAGGGGCTTCTCTATTGGGTTTTGATCTTGAAAGTGCATGTGACTGCATGAAACCGAATAGTTTTCTTGGTGAAACACATCCTCTATTCTCCTAATGATGGAAAGCAATGTAGATAACATGCTTATTGCGATGTGTTCATTTTTTCTCTCGCAGATTATGAATATGTATCTCATGTCTCCCAATGTTTAAAGAACGTTTCTGGGATTTTTCAATTGAAAATATGTGCCACACTACGTTGGGGGTATGCATCATTAAATTGAATATTGTATTTAACTTTCTGTTACAAATTTTTATGAATTGACTTTGGTTCTCCAAGAGACAAATATTGTCACTCCCTCCCATTTTTATAAACTCAAGGTACGTTGCATATGGTTTTAAGGTTATTTTGATAATACGGTTAAATTATAAGTAGGGATGAGAATAAGCTAGGTCGAGTTAGGTCCTCACAAGCCTGGGCCTAACCAGCGTTCCAATCTCGAGGCCTGAGCCTGACCTATTAGCCTGATATAGACCAATTTTTAAGGTCTAAGACTGACCTACTTTAAAGCCTGGTCTGATCTGAAAGCCTATTTATCAATAAGACATTTAAATATGCATCCACCTATAAATAGGTCATAGGTCTTCATTTGCAAATAGGCTCGTAGGCCTCTAATGATAAAATAGTTGGGAGACCTATACTAATAAATAGGTCACTATGTATTCAAAAATAAATATACAAATAGGTCACTACTTTCAAAGATTATATATATATATATATATATATATATATATATATATATATATATATATATATATATATATATATATCTATCTGTGTGTGTGTGTGTGTATATTTCTCTCATAGCTTATGGATATGTGCCGTCTGTCTCATTTTCAAGTACTGAATATTTCCAGAATGGTTTTGCAATTTTTCAGTGGAAAATATGTGCTACTCTTCGGTGGGGTAAGCAACATTATATTGTAAGAAAAATATTATCAACATACTTTCTATCAAACTCCTACTTAACACACTCTTTATTATTTGGTGGATTTCATGTGAGACCCATCAAAATATATGGTCTCATGAAATTCACACAATAATAGATGGTGTTTTCAAGAAGAGTGTGTTCCTCCACTTTATCGTAGTAACTTTTAAGAATTGTCTTTGATTCTTCAGGAAACAGAAATATTTTCACTCCCTCTCCCATTTCATAAACGGTTCACCGAACATGGTGTTAGTTAAGCATTTAATCCAAAATTAATATAATGATTCCACGAAGGAGTGAAAAATGTATCTATAAAGCTATTTTGTTATTGGGGTATGATTACCAGTCTTCTGAAAAGTAGAATAAGCATTTAGACAATTAAATGATGACTAATAACATAATTAGGAGAGGTAACTGTTGTAGTTCGGGATGATTTAAAAATATGTCATTAATCAATTATATATCATATAATATATATATATATATATATATATATATATATATATATATGACTTTTGAAGTAATATCATATAATTAAATAGGCTAAATTACTCTTTTGGTCCCTTATCTTTATTTGAGGTTTCATTTTGATCCCTTCCGTTAGTTTTACACTAACGACGTTAGTTTTCCGCCACCACTCACCGGAAACCATCGCCACTCGCCAGAAACCGCCGCCGGAATCTGGGTTTAGAGAGAGAAAACTCCATTTCACTTTTCTCTTTCTTCTTCCTTCTCTTCCTCCCTTCTCTCTTCCTCCTTCTTCATTCTTCCTCCTTCTTCCAATATGGGTTTAAGTGAAACATCTTTGATGGTTTTAGTTTGGTTTGTGTTCGAAATGTCACCGGATTTGAGCTAAGAACCCAGATTGGAAAAAGGATGAAGAAGGAAGAAGGAGGAAGAAGGAAGGGGAGGAAGAAGGAAGCGAGGAAGAGAATGAAGAAGAGAGAGAAAAGTGAAAATGGGGTTTTCTCTCTCCAAACCCAGATTCCGGTGGCGGTTTCCGGTGAGTGATGGCAGAAACCTAACGCTGTTAGTGTAAAACTAACGGAATGAACCAAAATAAAACCTAAAATAAAGATAAAGGACCAGAACAGAACAAAAAATAAATAAGGGAGCAAAATGAAACCTAAAATAAAGATAAGAGATCAAAAGAGTAATTTAGTCAATTAAATATTTTTTTAATGTTTTTTTTTATTAAAAAAACACTCTTTAATGTTTTTCTAAACAAAAAAGCTATTTAATGTTTTTTTTCTGTGAATAGAAGGGAGCCAGAGCCCCCCAAAAGCAACTAAAGACCACAGGGAAAAACAATACCCCTCCTATCTGCTAACAAAGCTAAAGAGAGGGAGGGGGAACAGAGCTATGAATAAAACAAGAGGAATTCTGAAAGGAGCCCTCCTTGGCAAGGATGTCAGCTGGTTGGTTTACTTCCCTAAGAATGTGCTTCCACCGAATCTCCGTCGGAGTGGAAATAATGTTCTTAATACCCCTCACCAGGTGGGAAAACGGGTGCAACTCGTTCAGCTCCTCCGAAAGAAGCTTGATGGCATTCACTGAGTCTGATTCGATAATTAAGTTGTTGAAGCCTTTCCCCCAAGCCAGGCTAAGGCCATGATAAATCGCCCAAAGCTCGGTCTCGAGGACAGAACACTGCTCCAACTTATGAGAGAAGGCAAAGATAAAATCACCCAAATGATCCCTCAAGAGACCACCACATCCAGATCTAGAACCAGCACCGGAAATCATCCCATCGCAGTTAAGAATAAGGGAACCAAGGGGGGAGAAACCTAGTGGACTAACCATTCCTCCTCAAAGTGAGCAATAGAAGGACGCAATCTGGAAACTCTCGACCTGGAATTCGAAATGGCCCTGACTTGCTTTAACGTATTCCAAACCATGGTAGAGGATGGCGTGATTTCATGGGAGAAGACAAACTCATTACGGGCTCTCCAAATAAAATCCAAGGCAGACCCGAAAATTAAGAGCCAAGGGGAGTTTGAATCACTGGAAGTTCTACGACTAATATTGGTTTGTAGCCACTGTTGCCAATCAGTAGCCGTATAGAAACCCTGGGAGTTATTACCAATGAGTTGACCCCAAATTGGGGAAGAAGCTAGGGGCCTCCGATACCTCTCAGCATTGGTCATCGGGACCATATGGGCAGCTTTCCAAAGAAAGGCTCTGACTGGCTCTGGTCCATCCCAACTCCATAAGACCTTGAAGACTTTACTAATAGGCCTGGGCTCTCTACCGCAACCAGCAGAGTAAGCCGAGCTAGAGCAAAAGCAGCCATCTGGACTTGGGCCCCAAGCTATAGTATCTACTGGGTTCTGGTTGTCGGGGGTAATTATGCGAATTAATTTATTCCTCCATTCATTGGGAAGCAATGAGCCCAATTTGTTCCAGTCCCAATTGCCATTGTGATCAACATATTCACATACCTTATGGTCCATACTTTCAGCTGCGAGACCAGGAACAATCCAATTAACTAACAGGCCTATATCTGGAAGCCAACTATCAGCCCAAAATCTTGTAATTTCTCCATTACCCAATCTCCAGACAAGAAGGTTGTGGAACATATCCCGATTATGGCAGAGGCCTCTCCAAAAATTAGATCCAGACTACTTTTGATCAATTTTGGGAAAACCTAAGCCACATTTATTTTTATTTCTAACCACATCAACCCATAAAGTTTGAGTAGAGTTACACAATTGTCAGGCTGCTTTCATCATAGAAACCGAGTTCATAGATCTAGCGGTTCTAAGGCCCAGACCACCAACCTTTTTAGGCGTACAAACTTGCTCTCAGTTAATTCGATGTATTCGCCTGTGATTTGAGTCATCCCCCCATATAAAAGATCTGTACATTTTATCAATGTCATCACAAACCCTCTTAGGAAGAATACTAGATTGCATCACGTAGGTGGGCATGTCTTGGATAACATATTTGGTAAGAGTTGATCTTCTTGCTGTCAGCACCCAATTTTGTCCGGGATTTTATTCTTTTTAATTTTATTAACATTAACTTTTGAAGTGTCGATTTAATTAAAAATAGAAAAAATAATAATAATAAAACTTACAAAAAAAATTAAAATTAAAAGATAAAAAAAAGGAAGGAAAGGATGTGCTTTTATCTCTTTAACAAATATAGTCCCACATGGCTAAATTATTCACTTGACAAGTCCCATATTGGAGAATGCAAGCTCATTCTCCCTCCTCGCCTCCTATATGAAGAGTGGATCCTCAAGTGGTTGTTGACACACACAAAGAAACCTTCACACATGGGCTTAATACTATGTATAAGGCTCGTGGCTTTTAAATAAAAAGTTTGGTTTCTAATGCTTGGGCATAATATTAAATATAAAAGCCTAAGCATTTTTGTAAAAAAAAACTTTATTAATAGTTTTATTTATTTATTTTAAGCACAGGGAACTCTGTGTCTTTGTGCTTCTTGGAAGGGAGGGTACGTGGGTCAAATATATAGTGTTTTTGCACGTCCCATAGGTAAGTTTTTCATTTCATTCCTTATTTTGTTTTTTTAGATTAATAAGTTTATTTCCTTTTTTAGTATTTTTAGAATTAGTATATTTGTTTTATTTTTTATGGATTAAGATTCCGATGATGGAATACCCATAACTAGTCGGAGTACCGACGAAATTATGGCTTTCTTGAGGTGAGGAACAACTCTTAGGTTTCGCCAGGAGTGCTGACGGGCCCTAAAGGATACCAATATGATCTTAATCCAAATGTTTTGGTGTGTTTTGTTTTAGGCTTTAGTATGTATGTTGTGAATGACTTTAAACAATTTAAATATTTGTAAATATTTTTTTTACTAATAACGCCGATGACAGAATAATTGGGGGATGTGCGGAGTGACGGTTACGAAAATTCTACCCAATCTTCTTGAAGTTATTTTATTGGATTTTGCTAGGAGTAGTGACGGGGACCGATTTTCACACCTAAACATAATAATTAATTTTCAATAATAAAATTAAATAGATGTGAGCAAATTTGCTTATCCTCAACTTTGTGATTGTGGTGTATTCTTTTTCGAAACATTTTCTTGAAATAAAATCTTTTCCAAATATTTTATTTTCTAAAATTTTGATACACCAGGATTACATTTAATAAGTTGCGGGATTTAAGTTTGTTCCGTAGAAAAATGACTTTTTAGTCACTCATTCCCTATCGTAGGCGCCATTTATCAATTTCGATAATATGCCGACAGAATGTGATATTTTAAATTAAAAAAACAAAACAAACTATTTTGAAAAGACAAGACAAATTCAATCAATTTAGCAGATAACTCTAGATCAAATAGGTAACCGTTTAAATGGATGTTGTATGGTGCTAATACCTTCCCTACCCATAATCAACCCCCGAACCTAATCTCTAAAACGCAGACCATTTTTATTTTAGGTACCCAATTGCGCCATTCCATGTAAATGGATAAAGCAATTGGTGGCGACTCCAGAATCCCTCTTTTTTCCCTTTTCATCGCTGCGCCCTCCGAGACGATCACAACAGCTGGCGACTTCGTTGGGGATAGTAGAGGGTTAAGCCATAAGTTTGATCTCTTGTTATCTGATTATTTTATTATTGTCTTTGTTATTCTGATTATTTGGTGCTTTTTTTTTTTTTGCACGTTTGTGTTTTGTTTGGATTGGTTTGTATGTTCTTTTGCACCACACTTTCATCCACAAGGCCCTATACCCGGGTTTGATACCTTGTAATCCTATATAGAGGGTTAAGTAGTTTTGCCTTGTGAGACCTTCAGTTTCCGTATAGGCCCGTGAAACCCCCTCACTCAAATTGAACCCTTTCCTATTGCAGCCTATGATGGGAGAGGATTGGGGATCCTTTCTAGCCAAAGTGTTGGTGATGTACAATGGGGCAATTTGGGGACCTTTAATATGCTAGGGGTCATAGAGCTCAATCCATCACTTGTTTGAATGATCCTAGGGCCACCATGGTACACAGGGCTTGTCTTTTAGGTTTGAGTTTCAAACCTATGTTTTGCATCCCATTCAATATATTGGGAAGCATTTTACCCTTCATTGACTCCTTGCACTTCATTTGTTTGTATTTTTGCATCATTCTTATTCTTATTTTATTTTTTTTAAAAAAAATCCATCCTTTTTATTGAATATATTTCAACTGAAGAAAATTTTGAGATTGTGACTTCTTAATCATTTTTTAAAAGTTATCATTGCTCCATGATGCAAGTTTGTTTTTCTTTTCCCATTCACCTTCGTTCAAGTTAGTTATCATTCCAATCTTTTATCATTTGAGCTCCCCTTACAGTAGACAACACCATTTTCCATCTCAAAGTATTACCCAAACATTTCCTTCACTGTTTGAATCCCTTCAGCTTCTCTAATTTCATATTGTTCTTCATTTATCCTCCAAGATTTACATGGTTAGTTATCAACTTCAAGAATTGGTGAAAAGATCGCATGTTGATTGTACAATTGTATTTCAATTGGTGATTCTTGTTCTCGTTGAATTTGTGCTTTTGCAATCAGGTGTCTCATATCCTTGATGTTTCAAAACAAAAAAAAAGGAAGAAAAAGAAAAATAAATGAGAAAAAAATGAGCAACTGAACAAATTTGTTGATATATTTTGGTTACAATATTTTGACTTGAGATTAAATTTTGAAAATAAGCAACCATGATTTGAAATGAGGTTTGGCCTTCTTTCTCTATCCGAAAAATAATTTATTAATATCCATTGTCATCCCATTTGAGACTGCAATTATTTTTATTTTTTTTAAATTAAACCCTTGGACAAGGATCACCCTTACATTGGGGGCAAATTTGGAGTGGATGAGGATATGTGTCATATAGTTTTTTATGCCAATTGGCAATAGAAAAAATATAAGAGGGTGTGAAAAAAAAACCGAAGTAAAATGACTGTTTGAAAATGAAAAGCGAAAGAAGAAAGGCAAAGAAAAAAAGTTCATAGCCCAAAGTGAAAAAAGGGCATTGTTTTGGAATGAAGAATAAGAGGAACTTGTATAATATGACACTCCATGGTGTTGACTTAAAGATTCTTTGTCCCAATTAACCTTTAAACACTTTTTAAGCCTTTTATATCCTTTCTTTGGCAGCCCTAAACCATGGCCACATTACAAGCTTTATAAAGTCCATTATGATCTTTCAGTGATTGCTACTATTTTTAGAATATTAATCTTGAGACAAAATATTTCTTACTCCAGCAAGTTCTTGTTTCTTTGCTCAAAAAAAAAAAAAAAGAAAGAAAGAAAGAAAGAAAAATAAAAATGATTGAAAAAAAAAAGTTGAAAAAAAATACAAAAGAAATGATTGAGTGAAACTCTTGAAAATGAGGAGACACTTGAAGTATCTCTTGGTGAAGATGATATCACAACAAAGTACAGAAAGCTTGAAAAAGATACTAATTGCTTGAAGAATAGGTCAGATTTTGATTCTTGGGGTTGCTACGAGATTTGAAGTTTTATATCATGGGGGCTAATTTGGAAGTCTCGTACCAAAGAGAAATGAAATGAGGTTTAAACTTTTTGGAATAATGCTTAATATCTAGGGGGCTAGCTTTGGAAGTCCTCAAATCAAAGAGAAATGAAAGAAGGTTGAACCATTTTGGACCAAACTTGTATACTCAGGGGCTTGCTTCAGTATTATTCTCTTTTGTTTCATTTTCGAAGATTATGTACTCTTCATTTTGTGAAACCATCTCAATCTCAATTACCCTTGAGTAAACAAACAAACATTGTGGTGCAATGGTAAATGCTTTTGAAAATGATGGAAAATGCTTTCTCGTTGGATTTTTCTTTTTTCCTTTTTTAGAAAAAAAGTGTTGCATTTGCGAAACATTAAATTTTGAACTTAATCTTTCTCATAAAGATTATGTCTGTTTTGAGTTGTTCTGTGACAAAGTCTTTTGAGCTGCTTTGCAATTTTTGGATTGTTGAATGTTCTGTGACAAAGTCTTTTGAGCTGCTTTGCAATTTTTGGATTGTTGAATTCTTTTTGCTTTCAGTTACTAGACCTTGAGTTGTCTAGTCCTTCTTTTATGGGTTTCAACCCTATTATCCGTTGCTTGGTCTTGAGTTGCCTAGCTTTTTGTTTTTGTTACTAGACCTTGAGTTGTCTTGTTCATCTTTTATGGGTTTCAACCCCATTATCCGTTTCTTGGTCTTGAGTTGCCTAACATTTTGTTTTCATTACTAGACCTTGAGTTGTCTAGTCATTCGTTGCTTGGCCTTGAGTTGCCTAACTTTTTGTTTTTGTTACTAGACCTTAAGTTGTCTAGACCATCTTTTATGGGTTTCAATCCCATTATCCGTTGCTTGGCCTTGAGTTTCCAAGCTTTTTGTTTTTGTCACTAGACGTTGAGTTGTCTAGTCTTTACAGTAATTAGTAGCGATGTCTTCCAACATGTTAGTATCTTGCACCTCATCTTTCAGGGCTTTGACGTGATTTTTGCGCTTGTGAATAGTTGTTATTCCATGAAAATAGCGGCTGTTCCTATCACCAAATTCTAACCATTTAGTTATGGATTTCTGGTACCAAAGAATCTCGAATCTCTTCATTTTCAAGCACTTCCTCGTATAATTTCCAAGTATTCTTCTGTTCATCTAATAGCTGGTTATTCCAACCTCTAGCAAGCCTTCTCTCAATCTCTTTCAGCTTTCGGATAAGGATTTTTCTTTTTTTTCAAAGATGTTCTCGAAGGAGCTCTTATTCCATTCTTTAAGGATACCCTGGAGTTACCCAACTTACGTTCCCGGTTGCTACTATCATGTCTATTATCTCTGGTCTGAACCTCTAGCTGTAGTAAGAGGGGCTTGTGATCTGAATTGAACTGAGGTAGATGGTAGACATCTGCTTCTGTAAATTTTAGTCTCCAGTCCAGGTTGATTAGAACCCTATAAAGTCTCTTCTGAACCCCACCTCTCTACCAGGTATATGGACAACCTTTGAAACCGGCATCCAGAAGCTCACAATGTTGGATCATGTCATGGAAACCAGTTAACTCGGGGCCACACCGCTCACTATCATGCAACGTAGAATTAAAGTCACCCATGATGGCCTATGGACCTTCTATATATACTAGGATATAGGTTTATGATTTCATTTCATCCCATAGGGATTGGCGCTGAGTATAGTAGGGGCTACCATACACAATGGTTAGAGACCAAGGGGAGCTATTTTTCCATTTGAATGAAATGACTATCAAAACCAAGTTTCCTGATCATATTCCTGGCCCTATTTCCACTTACATGGGTTTCAACTAATATCATAATGGAGAAAGCATATTCACGACGAAGATCTTTAACAAGACCTGCAAAACCTCTTGCCGCGGTCCCTCTACAGTTCCAATAGAGGACATTATTCATTGAGAGGATGTTGATAAATGGGATGCCATCATCCCATAGACTTCCATGGGTACATACCCATTATTTTCCCCGTTTCTACCTTCTTTACCAGAGTTCTTATTATTCAACAAAACCAGTATCCCATGCACAAAACCAGTGGGGTGACAAACCAAAAGGAAAACAGCCATTCTTCGTTGGTTTTCCACAAAAGCCAAAGCATTCTCATCTACAGGGGCCAAAGCCTGTCTAAGAGGGTTATCCACGTTCATATTGGAGAGGAAAGCTTCACCATGCGCTCTATTATTTTGTCTCATTAGCTCCAAGACTTCTTATTCTTCTTCACGAGAAACACTCTTCTCGGGTTTCCTCCCCTTTGGTATCGTGTTACTCGAAGAAGCAACAATCTCATTTTTCTTCATTTGGACATTACCTTTGATATTCCCTTTTGGGCCAGATTGGCCCACATGAGCTTTAGTAGCAGCTTTATCACAATTAGTAAAAAATTTTGGATGATTTTTACCAACATATCTTAAGGGTTTTCCGCGGGTCCCACCCTGTGGGTTTTTTTCCAGCATTAGGGTTTCTAACTTTCACATGCACGTGGGCACCTTCCATGACATTCTCATGCACACCGCCCCCGTCCCCCATATTAGGAGTATCCTTGTGAAATATTAATTTCATGATCTTGCGCACTTGACTCGTTATTAATGAGAGCATCAAATCTCCAGCCGTGCCCCTTATTTTTCTCCGAAACCTTAGGCATCCTTTTCTCTCCAAAATACGTTGCGAGTTTAAACTGAGGATCAGATCTTTGGGATCTTCATCGCAGATTGTGAACCAAATTCCAGGTACCCAAATCAAGAGATTGATTGCCCTCCGAGGATCTATCTTTTTCTTTAACTGTCACGATTATGTTCTCACTAGGGTTGACGTCAGTCGTCCCACCATGCTTTGTAACCACCGCCTCACCTTCCATTGCCACTGTCTGGTCCCCGGAAAACCCCTCGGTTGGGTTTACATTTGCCATCTCCTCCCTCGGTGTCCCCATCTTGTCAGGAGACCCAAATTTGACTTTGTCTTCTACCTCTAACAATTCCCTGCACTGATCTTTCTTATGCCCATACTTCCCACATCATATCTGAATCATATTGAGTGAAAGCCTTCATGCTCAACGTATAGTTTCTCTCCTCTGATCACAATATGGGAAGATAGAGGTTTATCTAAGTCCAACTCAACACAAATCCTCGCGTATTTCCCCAGATCACGTATAGAAGTTAACCTGTCCACTTTTAACATCATTCCCAGATGAGAACCAATCCTCATCAGAAAACTGTCATTGCATAGTTCAAAAGGAAGCTTGGGAATCTTGATCCACACGGCAATTTTCCTGACCAGAGAAGCCGTTAAGGAGAAGAACGGTCTCCAACGTTGTACAATTAAGTAGTGGCCTGCCACCTTCCAAGTTCCCTTAAAAAGAGCATGTCTATAGTCCTCCATCGAAGAAAGCCTGACCATATAGAAGTCATTAGCCAAGTCTGTAATTTTCATCTGTCCATGCTTTAACCGGCCAGCTTTTTTGGAGTTTACTCTCTAGCAGCCTAAAGCTGATTCTTTTGCCCAAAACCTCCACAATCAGTGTATTCTTCCATGGCTTTGACCATTGCTCCAGTTCTTCATCTGAGAGTGGGATCTCTTCTGGACCAGGTGAGAAGGGCTTCTCATTAGATTTGGCCAGATCGTCCCCATCTTTGCACCATTTGTTTTCCGGCAACTCTTCCTCCATACAGTCCCTCCTCTGTGCTGTCCTCACCAAAAATGTTCATCAAAACTTCTTTGTATGATGTTGGTGACGGGGTATCCTCCACATCATTCATGGCCTCCTCAAAATCATCTATACGGCCGCTGCAGCGTGAAATGATTTGAAAATTTCTAAAAATGAAAAAAAATAATTTTTTTATAATTATTTATATATCTTTTATTAATGATGTTGTATAAATTTCTATTCATTTTTAAGACATTATATTATGTTTATAAATAATTTAAACTTAATTTAGTGAAAGTAAATTATAAATAAAACTTTTAAGCACATATAAGTACAAAATTACAAAGAAGTAAGAAGGTCAGAAACTTAAAAGTGCATAAATATATATGAATCACAAATAAAAAGATATTAGTGTCACATATAGGAATACATCCAGCTGCAATTGTGATTCTAAAATAACGTCACATTGTCACCACTTAGAGATGCGTCTTCACTCTTCACTACAAAAAAGAAGAAGATAAAAGTAAACAAATTAATAAATTTAAAATAATAATTAATAATAATAATAATTAACAAATATATGAATCAAAGATAATAAAAATTGAACTTACATACTTGCTACCACATGGTGGAATGACGTGGTGGTTCATAACCTCTATTCTCACTTTGGCTATCATCTTGTGTAGCTCCTTGTCCAAAGACATGATCAAAAAATCCACCACTTGATTGTTGATGATAAGGATCTTGATAATTCATTGATGGTTGGTAGTATGAGGGAGCTTGATCACTTGCGTATGTGTTATATGTGTTGAAATAAGGATATTGATAATAAGGTGGCTGAGATTGTTGACTACTCTGAGAAGAATCATCAATACCAAAGTCACTAAAACTTTGTGCAATACTAGAAGAGGAAGAATCTTCAAGTGGAACATTCTGTTTTCTTTTTCCTCTCCTAGAATGTGACCCACCTCTGCTGCTCTCGGGTAATGAACTACCAGAATGAGGCATATCAGTCAAGCTCCTATAATGCCTATTATATGGTGAATCTTGAGATGGATCATTTTGAAATTACCCATCATCATCACCATCATCATTATCATCACCGCCACCTTCAGCTTCTACATTACCACCCCTATCTTGAGGAGTACACCAAATGTTTCAACCTTATCTCTAAAAAGTACTAACTGTGAAATATAACATAATATATCAATACGTAAATATCTTCATTTGATAAATAATGAATTATAAGTTTAAAAATATAAATATTCATTACTAACCTGGTTCAGAGCTTTAATCTGATCATCGATGTTTCTTTCTATTCTGAAGATGACTCTATTTGTTCCTTCAAACGTTTCTTTATAGACATCATCCCCATGTTCAACTCCGTTTGAAATTGTGGATTAAGAAAATAACCTAAAAAAAGGATAATATATTATTATGGATGAAAGTATAAATATAAAATTACATGATAAAAATAAATTTATAAATTATATCAACATACCGGCAGAATGAAGATCGGAATGCATGTATCTCCATCGCTTGTCTATTAAATCATTATATCTGGAATGATAACGAGAATTTTGTCTAATTGATTGTTTAGCTCTATCAATGGCTTCATATATGAAACCCATGGTTGGTTTCTCGTCACCATCAACAAGTCTCAAAACTTTTACTATATAAAGGCTCAAACACCTTCAATATGTCTTGGGACTTACTCCAGAATTCACTATCATTAACAATTGTTCTTGCTTCATATGATGGTCCATTTTTCGCTTTACCAAATTTAGATCGTCTAAACTCTTCGGAGTTGAACATGTTTATCAGACCTTGCTTTTGCTGTACAATTGCTTGAAGTTGTAGGAACTGTGTTGCAAATCGGGTAACACCAGGACGGACAATTTCTCTACCTCCAGTATATTTTTTCATGAGGTCGACAGTCCATATATGGTTATAGAGAAAATTTGTCACAGTCTTTGCATCAGTTAATAACTTCTGTACATTTTTCTTTTTTCCTATATCCTCTAAGCAAAGATCTAAACAATGAGCCGCACAAGCAGACCAATACAAATGAGGCCGCTTCTCCATCAGTTTCTGACCAGCTGCTTTCAGTGTTGCTTCATTATCTGTAACCACTTGAACAACAAACTCTTCTCCCACTTCTCCAACAACTTTATCTAATAATTGAAAGTAGTAATCTGTGTTTCTACCAACAACGTCAGAAGCATCAATAGATTTCAAGAAAATTGTCCCCTTACTACTATGCACCAAAAAATTCATAATATGAGTATGGTTGATACCATCCGTCCAACCATCACACATTATTGTCACCCCTTTTTCTTTCCATGTACCTCTCAATACGTTCAACCACTTCTTCATTTCCCTATATTCATTCTCTAAATATACATCTGAGATTTCATAAGGGGTCGGACATTTAACTTCTTTACCTACATCAGCAGCTGTAACAATCAAATTATGCAACCAAGGAGAGTTAGATAAATTCATAGGTAAGCGCTCATAAATAAAAAACTTGCTTACTGCCTCTCCTAGCTTCCTCCTCAATGTCTTCATGACACCCCTACCGATTTTTGGTTGCTTCATGCTTTTGCTCCTCATAAGATCAATATTTGTAGATCTCAACTCAAGAGTGATATCTTCAGGCCTTTCACCCCCACCAACACTCGCATGAGAGCTTCCACCTTGTTCATATGTATTTCCATGCCCTCCTGTATGTTGTCTAAATTGTTGCCTGTCTTCCCATTCACGTTGTGATCTAAGGCTTTCCTGTGTAGCAAACCTCATTCGTTCATCCATAAGGTGATCCACATATTCATCTTCATCTTCTCCTCTCAGGCGTGCTTCAAATTCTTCTTTTCTTTTTTTGGAGTCATTTTTTTTGCTTTTCCTTCAAGAAGAAGCTTCATCATACCTTCTCTAGCCAATTTGCTCACTCTAGCACAGCCAGACACTTGTCCTTAAATATGTGATATATGTTGTTTCAATCTTGTAATGCCACCTCTTACTATTTTGTGAAAAAGTTTGCATTCGATATTGTTCCGACTTCCGGCTACCGGGTTTCCAAAATGCCATCCAATATCGTCACTTGGAGCACCATCTAATCTTTGTGTAGGAAATTCTTCTCTTTGTGGCATTGTGTATATTTTAAACAACCTGTTCAATATTTAAAAATAAACATCAATCAATAATTCAACCAAACTTACAATTTTAATATAAACTAGTACAGGCAAACACAAATAATTTAGTTACTAACAATTTAACATTTAATTTGAATAAATACTAACTAAACATATATTTACGTAAAAAAAAAGCTAAACAAAAAAAAGCTAAACATATATCACTTACAATTTTAATATAACTAGTAATCACTAATCAGGCAAACACAAATAATTTAGTTACTAACAATTTAACATTTAATTTGAATAAATACTAACTAAACATATATTTGCGTAAAAAAAAAAGCTAAACATATATCACTTACAATTTTAATATAAACTAGTAATCACTAATCAGGCAAACACAAATAATTTAGTTACTAACAATTTAACATTTTATTTGAATAAATACTAACTAAACATATATTTACGTAAAAAAAAGCTAAACATATATCACTTACAATTTTAATATAAACTACTAATCACTAATCAGCCAAACACAAATAATTTAGTTACTAACAATTTAACATTTAATTTGAATAAATACTAACTAAACATATATTTGCGTAAAAAAAAACTAAACATATATCACTTACAATTTTAATATAAACTAGTAATCATTAATCAGGAAAACACAAATAATTTAGTTATTAACACAGTACAAAAAAAACCTATTTAGCGACCGAAGATTTCGATCGCTAAACATGATAATTCGGTTGCTATATTGTATAGCGACCGAATTAAGGGGGTAGCAGAAACCCTGGTGGCTAAATGTTTAGCGACCGAACTTGTATTTCGGTCGCAAATTTGCGACCGATATTTCGGTCGCAAAATTATATATTTCGGCCGCCGTATAGTTAGTCGCATGCTCAGCTAACTTGATTTGGTGACCAATATTCGGTCGCTATTTCGGTCGCAAATTTTGAATTTTTTTTTTATAAAATTTTTCCTGTAACTGAATCCTACCGACCAAATTTTGTTTTTCAACTATTACCCCATTGATTTTTAATTTCTGATATAAACAAAATAGACCAATATTTTTTTTTGAATAAATAGAAAACATAAATATGATGTACTAACGATCCAAAACACCACAATCAACATGATCAAGAAAACATATACATTAATTAACACAAGTTTAATAATTGTTTATAAAAAAAGTTTAATAAGTACTAATTAACGATCAAAACATAAAAATACACCACAATCAATAAGTACTAATCAAACTATCAAAACTCATTAATCTTCCAAAGGGATGAACATGTAGAAGCGAGAACCTCCAAGGTACTTAAACTTTGCCAATGCACCAGTGGACAACAAATACAACTCCCTAATACCATTTGTATCTGTTGCAAAATATGGGCGATCCTCATGGATTACTATATTCCCATTTAACAGATTTCCGCTTTTGTCTTCAATAGTCACAACACGCGGTATTTTTTGTCCCCAACGACGGTAGAATGATCGCGGGATTGAAATCAAATCCTGCAAATACACAAGAACAATTTAGTAAATGATTAGTTTATGCCTTAACCATCATTACGTGAATCCGATCGTTATTCTTAAGTTGATGAGATACTGTACCTGGTCTATATGGATGGCTGTCTCAAAACATTTAGTCGGATCCGTTTTCTGATAAAACGATAAGGAAAACAAGTCATATGTCTAAACTTCATCAAGTGATAATTAATAAGAAAAGATGGAAAGATCCATGTAGCATACTAGCATGTTAAAATAGAACAAAGAAATGCAACTTCACATGCAACTTTACAGATTAGCAAACATAGTAGTTTTCAGGAAAGCAGATGCTTTTACGTCGTTTTGAAGGATGGTCATAGAGAGGACTTTTCCTACCGGAAGTGCCTAGATAACCTAGTAATGATGGTCATCAACAACTATTTCTGGAAAGCTCCATTTCCTAGTGAAACAAATGAGTAGAAAACCAGAGTTGTTTTCATAATATTGTGTACAGAGCTGCTTTCTAATGTGAATAATGTTTTAATGATGACGGCACGTCATGCATGTGCCTGGCAAATTGTGCCTAGCCCTTCATTTTATCTAACCCTATACTTAATCCTTCATTATCTAAGAGACTCGCTTTTGTTGGCTTCAAGAAGAGACTTTCTTAAGCTCATGGACTTTAAATTAGTAAATGAATATTAACAACAACAAAGTCATGACATTTACGAACTAATAACACTTTATCAATTCATTCCAATGCTTACAATGTAAATATATACAAATATCATTCCATAATCATTTCCAAACAAGTTATCAATAAATACATATCAAATTATTCTAATTACATTGATTCATTGTTATTGAAAGATTTTTATTTTAAAGAGAATAAACTATTCTTTATAGCAATCCAAATGTATGAACATGCTAAGATATAAGTACCAGCCTTCAATAAATTTACATCATCAAACAGAAAAGAGATAAGTAGAATTACCAAATGAATCCGATTCAAAATGAGTGAAAAGCTCTCTTGGAATTACAGGCTACAATAATGTTTTTAGATCATTTCATACTCCAACAAAGAATATTTTTTTGTTTACAAAGAAGTGAACAAGAACTTGAAATCCCTAAAACCCTCTTTTGAAATTTTTGAAACAGATTCAGACAAGAACCAACAAATTCATGGATTCCAAATGAATCAAAATACAATACAATCAGACTGCATACACGTACAATACAATATGAAATTATTCACAGCAAGTAAACAAATTGCATCACAGAGGCTATAGATCTATTGTGAGATATTCCCGAGGCAATATAACGGAACAATGAACAACCTTCAAAGACATAAATTCAGCCAAGATATGGAAAGATAAACAGGACCGAAATTACAAGTGCCATATTTAATAGAAAACACATCATTAACACAGGGACAATCTTGTTCTTGGACATGTTAAACTAGAATGGTCTTCAAACAACTGCCTCGGTATTGGTCATTTGTTTGAACTATAGCCATGAACTATCCATGTTTGAAATTGTAGACACCTAGCACAAAACAAATTGAAAATCCATAGCACACATCCTCACCGACCAATTTAGATGCATTTCACAAAGCGGAATCGAATCTAAATCAAAGACTAAGATGCTTTGAAATGAAAGGTAATTTCACGGCTAAATCAACAAGAAGCAAACCGGAAGGGTTCTCGGTTAAATTTGAAACATTAAATTGGTACAGTTACACTAATCCTAGTTCTCACTGTTATCTTTATCTCATCACTTAAATATGCTAATGGATTCAAGTTTCACGGCCAATGCAGGTGGGTGCTTTGAGGCTTTAAAGTTTAAATTATACAACACGTCAAGAATCAACAAAAAACCAAAACCTGTTTATGTTTCGCAGTCTCACAGGCAAAGAATGGCATTCCGTGGCTCAAGTAAACATCAATTCTAATCTCACAGTCTTGACTTTTGATATTTCAATGCATTCAAAAAAAAGTTACAAAAACATATTTCTCGTGCTTTCTCAATGAGAGCTTCCTAATCCTAATAGGAGTGATTAAATAATGACACATGAAAACAAATGATCATCACAACTCACAACTCATAACTCACATGAAATACACAAGTAGCTCTTCTCAGTAGTAAGCAATAAAGCAATGAAATACATACAATCCACAAAATTTTTGAAATGAAACAATGAAGCAAAATAAAAATGATACATAGAGAGTCCATGGTTACCTCAAGGCAGAGCAGGGAATGCACAAAATGAGGAGAGAAGAGGGTAGGAGGAGCTCTGCGCGTGGTGACCGGAGGGCTGCGTGTTGGTAGCTGGAGTATTGGTCGAAGCACTGAAACGGAGGGGAGGGGGGGGGGGGATTAAAAAGAGAGCAGGAAGAGGGGAAAGGAAGAGAGGAGAGGAAGAGGGGAGGAAGAGATGGAAGAAGAGGAGGAGGAGGACGGAGGCTTACCAGAGATGGCGGTGGTGGTGCGCACTGCGGTGGTGGCGATGGTGACTAGCGGCCTGACGACGCGAGGGAGAGAAAAGGGGTGAGGGTGGAAGAGATGGCAGAAATGAGGAAGAAGGGAGAGATTTCACGATTTTAGGGATTTATAATTCGGCGACCGAAATAATCGGTCGCTAAATTGGTCGCCAATCACTTAAACACAAAATCGGTCGCTATATTCGGTCGCGGGATGAGTTAATTTGAAAATTGAATTCATAAATTTAGCGACGGATTTTTAAATCGGTCGCTAACACGCACGGTTTTAATTTTTTTACGCGTTGTTTAGAGACCGAATTAATATCGGTCGCAAATGTAAATAAAATTTAACCATTGCATTTAATTCGGTCGCCATTTCGGTCGCTAAGAAGACATAAAATTTCTGACTTTTAAGTTCCTTTATTTAGCGACTGAAATAGTGACCGATAACTCTGCTACGCTCTATTTCGGTTGCTATTTCGGTCGCAGTATTAACTCTAATCAGTCTTTCATGTTGATCCTACAATCGGTTGCAAATAGCAACCGAAAAATCCAGTCACTATTTTCGGTCGATAAACAACATTTTGTAGTGACAATTTAACATTTAATTTGAGTAAATACTAACTAAACATATATTTGCGTAAAAAAAATGCTAAACATAATTTAAAAAAAATCTATTTTTTCCTCTCCTCTTGACTAACCTCCTTCCCCTCCTAAATTTTCTCAACATTTCCCTCTAATAATTCCTAAATCTAACCATATTCCCACCCAAAAATTCCCCTCACTAATCAAAAATTAACAATTTCCCATCCACTCAGGCTGGCACTCACGTCTCAGACTCTCAGTGTCTCACTCACATCACACTCACTATTTCAGTCTTTCACTCTTTAGTCTTTTACCCTCCTGACCCCCTCTGTTTTCTCCCACCCACACGCAACGCGCAAGAGGCAGCAAGACCGCAAGAGTGCAAGACAGCAAGACACAGAGAGTCACACACACACACGCCTGACGCCTCCTGCTTCTCCCCTATTTTTTCCCTCTGCAATCTGCTTTTGCATCG
Organism: Sophora flavescens; assembly: GCA_030762895.1. Lineage (NCBI taxonomy): Eukaryota > Viridiplantae > Streptophyta > Magnoliopsida > Fabales > Fabaceae > Sophora > Sophora flavescens. The sequence goes on from CM061065.1 coordinate 189,490,671, forward strand.
CCGCACCGGAGTCGCAGACACACGGTCACGGAGTCGCCGCTCTCCGCCGGTCAGCCCCACATCCTTGACCCTGCCCCTTCCCCTCCCTTTCTCTTCAAAACCACTAACCCTTACCCTAACCCGACCCCCAAATCTCCACCACCAGGCGAGATCGCGAGAGGCAACCACCAGTCCACCACCCCCAAAATCGCCACACACAACCCCCATTGAACCTCGACAGATGAGTGAGCGACTGAGCAGTGACTCAGTGTTCGCTGCCATAGCAGAGCAGAGGAGGAAGATAAGATCTTACCCTGGGGTGACTAGGTGAGGCCGTGAAGCTGGTAGATCGGACGTGAGGAGGCACTGAGGCCGGCGAGGCACACAACCGCGTGAAGCACCAAATGAAGATCTTGATTCTTGAGCAGATCCAGAGCAAACTCAGACTCAGCAAACTCAGACTCAGTCACTCAGCATATGGCAAAGTCATTCGACAGACTTGGAGAAAAGAGATAAAGACTTGGAGAAAAGAGATAAAGGCATAAAGCCAAAACCAAAAAGGTGCAAGAATCTAATCTTTTCTGATGTACTTTGATTCTCTGTATTTTGTTTTTTATGAAGATTGAACGGATTGAGGTGTGATGCGGTCGACGTGTCCCGTTGCGGACGAAACGGAGTTACGTTGCGGACGAAACAGTGTTACGTTGCGGCCGTTACGGTGTGATTTGGAATAACACCGCAATTGCGGTCTGATGCCGTTGCGGTGAGTCCCGCAACCACAACATTGCGGCCGCATTAGCGGTTGCGGACCGCAATTTAGAACCCTGCTCCTGACCATCCTTTCTTATTTTAACTTTCTTCTTGTTCCGATGCAAAAGGTCTCCCTCTTGGGAAGATAGAGCATTCTTTGCTTCAGAACTAGATTAGTCGTCACTTTTTCGCGAAAACCCTAGCAGAGAGCCCTTTTCCATCTTGTGTTTTTCTTCTGATAGTGTAACAAACTATTTAATGGTATGATTATGTATTATTGAATTATAATATAAAATATTTATATTGCTAATAATTAAAAATTAAATTAAAAAAATGAGGAAACACTAAATTTTCATGAAATAAAGCATACGATAATTTTACACTTATTTTTTTTAATGCATTTTAATATGTATTTTAAAAAATATTTTTCTATTTTTTTTTACTTCTATAAGGACACATATATCTTGTAATCTTAAAAAAGAAAACTTTTTAGACATTAGAAAAATAAATTAAAAATTAAAAATATATAAATAAGAATACACCAGTATTTTCCATATCTGAAATTATAAACACATAAGTTGGGTGATTTGCTTTATTGGTCATCCGTCCTCACTCCTCAGCGAAGAAGTGCAGTCCAGAGTTCTCTCAAATTTGTTTTCTTGCTTTGCTACTTAACCACTCAACCCGCCGATCACTCAACCCTCCGCCGTCGCCGTCGCCGCCACCATCACCACCACCACCACCATAACTCAGTAATCACACCTAGTTCCAAACACCATCTTTCATATTCTTCCTACTCCTCCCAGGTTGTTCAAAACACCTTTATTGCTTTTTTATTTTCATTCTTGTTCTTCCTTTGTGGGGTCAAAAATTTCTGACATGGGTTTTGTTTTCGTTGGATTATAAGGTCTGAAAAATCAAGATTGGGAGCAAGAACACCGATATCAACACCCCAATTTGCTGTCTCTTCGAGGTAATATGGAACAAGAGAACCAAAATCTGGCAATAACGAGTGTTAGGCAATTCTTTGAAATGGCACCGTGAATACAGAACACAAAATTACTAATAAAGAAAAAGGCTTTATTACCCCATACCCTTTACCTCCTACGATAGTATTTAAGATTTGCATTATCAGGATTCAATTATCCTTGAGCTATCTATGTCTGATCTGCATTAGAAAATGAAAAGGAAAAATAGAGAGAGTGAGAAGGGAGGGAGAGAGACGGCGTGGAGTGGTGGTGGTGGTGGGTTGGAAGGGTAGGGATAAGATTGACTTTTGGATTATTTGTTTTTTTTTTTGTAAAAATTAGTGATTTTTTTTAACCTTCAAATCTTAACCATTGTATAATTTAATAATAAATCGAATGGTTGAGAGTTGCTTCATCCATGTACCATTTGTCATCCTACTTCATACTAGCCTCTACCTTTTTGGGGATAAAACTTCGGACTTTTCGTCTTCCCTGTTTAAATTATGGATTATTTCCGGTGTTTTTAAACCATGAACCGCATAAGGATCATTTTATGTTATAAACCACAATTTCTATTTCATTGAAATTTTGGAGTTCAGATATGATGTTATTATAAGGTCTTGACATATGGGAGTGAGCAAAATACTATAGAGGTTTTTAGAGAAATATAAATGTCAAGGTATCAGAGATCCATACATCATTCACTCTGGTCCCCGGGTTTTTTGAGAGTGTGTTCATAAATGGTTGAATATGATGCATGTGCTTATTGTACTTTTATAATGTTGATAATAATATATACTCTTTGCTTGAATTTTTAGTTTACTTATCACTCGGGGCATCATGAAGGCCAATTGTGGTGATCACATTGATAGAATCAGTAACCTACCAAGTAATGTTATCGATGACATCCTACAACATTTGTCCATCCAAGATGTAATTCAGACCACTGTGCTGTCTAGGAAATGGAGGTTTATGTGGGTTTCAGTCCCACGACTTGAGTTTGGACTTTATTTTTTTGATTTCTGTTATGGGAGAAATTTGGAAGACCAAATTCCTAGTATTGTCACAGAAATTCTTTTGCTCCACAAAGGTCCGATATCTAAGCTTACTCTTACGGTTCCATTTTGGAATCCGAGTGAAATCATACGCCTCTCTAAGTGGATTCTGTTTTTGTCAAGGAGCGACATTAAATATCTCGACCTTTCGAACTATTCTAATAGCGAACATTTTGAAATGCCATCTCATCTCTTCTTTTGTCAGGGATTGACTTACTTGAAACTTAATAAATTTAAATTGTCACTTCCGCCCAATTTCTGTGGCTTTAAATGTCTGCTCGAGCTTCACTTAATTGATATTAGATTTGAGTCCGGTGCACTTGAGAGACTTATCTCTAGTTGCCCGGTAATTAAGGTGCTAACCATTTCACTGTGTTCTGGTTTTGATTCTATTCATGTCTCTACCCCCAGTCTCAAAGTCTTATGCATAGGTGATCAGCATATCAAGTCAATTGGTTTTAAGAAAGCAAATAATTTGACTGATCTGACACTCTTTATGGAAAATGATTTGGAGAATTGGGAGAACTTTGAGCAAGTCAGTGTCTCTGATTTCATCAAAGGCTTGCCGAAAATTCAGAGGCTTTGTCTGAAGGGAGAATATTACATCAAGGTTAGAATATGAGTTTATTTATTATAGTTGAGGTTGACATGATTTGGTGGCCCTTATGCTAGCCTGCTTGATTTATATAAAACTATAGACATTATAATCCATTTAACATATGGACCCGTTCTCTCTAATTACACAATTCAACATGGAGTGCTTTTGCTACTAAGTTATGTTTCATGTACATCATGCATATGATATGTCTTAGGTTCTGAATCTCTAATCTTATTTTCTACTATTTTTCATCACTTCAACGTAACATGGCCACATGATTTGATTTTATAAACCCTTTATCTTGCTCATCTATTGTTGATCATGAAAAAGTGTTGCATTTTGATTGATGGTTGAATCTTTATAATCTAGTCCCTTATATTATTTGTAGAAAATTGTTATTCTAGTTGGATGGGTACAAATTTCTCATAGTTTTGCTGTTTGGATGCATAGATGCTGTCTACAGGTATCAATATGCAAACACTGCGAAAGTCAATCAGCATAAAATATCTGGAATTGGATGGTTTGAATTTCGATCAATCAAGAGAAGATTTGTCATTTGTTTCTTTAGAACCCATCCGGGTAGAACTTGTTATGAAGGAACCAAAACTTGTTATAAAGGTGAGTAAGAAGACCTATGCTTCTTAGTTTATTGATTTTATTTATTTTTTGGGTCAGGTTTTGACGATATATGTGTGTGTATATGTATAGAGCTCTTGTGAGGCACCACTGCCGGACTATTTGAGGGAGATATACTGCAATAGGTGTTGTCTTAGTCAGCTTCAAAAAGTGAATATCACAATTGGATCTGCCTGTGAGCATGAGCATGTGTTGGACTTGATACGGTTTCTTCTTGCAAATTCCTCATCATTGGAGATGCTTACATTCAAGACTGGTATTGGTCGAAAACAATCAGATACACCTACACTATTAAGTATTTCACTAGATTTGTTACAGATGAGACGAGCATCACAAACAACAGAAGTTAAGTTCCTTCATGATGGCCTCACTAAATAGTGATTGAATCTGATTTTAGCCTTCAACGCCCCAATCTCTGCACGTCTTTGTTTGTTTGGTGTTCTTTTATCTACTAGAACTAGAACAATGGGGATTTAGGGGCTTCTCTATTGGGTTTGTCTCTAGAAAGTGTATGTGACTGCACGAAACAGTTTTACATCCATTTTAAAGTCAAAGCTATGATATTTCTTTTTTTCTATGGTTAAAAAGAAATACTTTATAAATATGTTGGATCTCTAGTAATGTTCCAAGACAAGACCTCCTAACTTACTATAACTCCTTTGTGAAGCAGCCAACCCAAGGCATCAGTCAATGAAACACTTTCTTGGTGAAACACATGATCTATTCTCCTAATGTTGGAAAGCATCATAGCTAACATATTTATTCCGATATATAATTTTTTTTTTCTCTTGTAGCTTATGGATATGTGCCGTCTGTCTCATTTTCAAGTACTGAATATTTTATGAACGGCTTTGCAATTTTTCAATTGAAAATATGTGCTACTCTTCTGTGGGGTATAAAACATTATATTCTAATCAACTTTTATGAATTGTCTTTGGTTCTTCAGGAGACAGAAATATTTTCAGAAGAGTGTATTTAACATTTCAAAGAATTTGATACTTGGTTTTTCAATATGAATTTAACATTTCGAAGAGTGTGACACTAGGTTTTTCAATACGGATTTTTTTTTATGGGTTTCTTAACCAATATCCTTAAGACACTCGTTAATAAGATCCTTAATATAATAATCCCATGAAGGAGTGAAAAATGAATCTATAAAGCTATTTTGTTATTGGGGTACGATTACCAGTTTTTTGAAAAATAGAATAAGCATTTAGACAATTAAATGATGACTAATGACATAATTAGGAGATGTAACTTGTAGTTCGGGATGGTTTAAATTTATGTCATTCTTTCTTTGATCAAATTCTTGGTATGAGAGGTATATAAGTTCGTGCTAAAAACACAACACCTTATTTCCAAATTGTACAATATTTTAGTTTGCTTTTTATCCCACAGTAACATACTTCCTTTCTTTTTTACATGTGAGTTTTTGTAAATCCTTAAAAAAAGTTTACAAGTTTTAGATTATGGTTCAAAGCTGATACAATCCCAATCTTCAAGCCCCAGGTGCACAGCACAGAGGAGGGGTGAATGGGGCTCTTGGGTGGCTGTGTTTGTTATAGTAAAGTGGATGAAAGAGGAGATGAATGAGGATGAGGTACTTTAAAACCATTGACAAAAGTGGATGATCTGAAGAAAGAAAAATTAATATTTTCAAAACCTTGAGTGAATATGAGGAGGGTTTAATATTAGCAGAAGAATCTTTTCCCATACCAAGTTGTGAAGATCTTGCTGAGAGTCAGCCACCAACTCAAAGAAATGGTAACACGTACAATTGTACAAAGTACAAACCATATCAACCTGCAATGTTGTAATCAGATAGAGTTGAGGTAATTATTTTCTTGTGTTAGCCACCATTTTCTTTTATTAGTTTGATATTTGGTAACTAAACCTGAATGGTAAATTTATGTGTGATTTAAGGAAATGGTGTTGAGCGGGATCCTTCTTTGGACATATCACCTAGTTTTGTATTTTGGCCTTATTTCAAAAATTGCATAGACAAGCAAGGGATAATAATCTTCTATTCAGTATAGCTTGAAGTGCAGACCATCAAGCTGTTTTTGCGATTGACTTAACAAAGAACAGTTTTACCAAAAAATATATGGTGGTGCTGTAGCTTGTTATCTTTTAGGGTAAATAATTAAAACTTCCAATGAACCTCTGCCGATTTATGTTCATTGAAATCTTCTCCATGTTCTTGCTTTTGTTCCTGAAAGTTGAAATGTTGGTCCAACATGTGTAAAAACTGCTAGTCTAACAAAGTTGGATCAATCTTTTAATCATCGATAGCTGCTTTTGTTGTGAGCAAGAGATTAATATACACAATTTGATCTCAGCCTAATTAAAAGAGCTGACCAGATAGAGAATAGACCATGATTAGAGGGAGAGGAAGACCAATAAATTTTATTGAAGCTATTAGAAAGGATTTAGATCTAAATGACCTGTTAGAAGATTTGGTTTTTGTTAGAACATTGCAGCTTTGTTTGATCCTTATAGCCACCGACCCCACCTAGTACTAGGAAAAGGGATTTGATGGTTATTGTATCTTCATTCTCATATGCATCTAGACAGTAAATTTCATCTTTTATCAGGTAAAATGATTTTGATAAAAGTGGTGGTTTCTTATACCATCAAATTGCAATCATCTTAACTTTAATAAAATAGTTAAATAATTAAACAATCATAATACTATTACTAGCTGAAAAATATGTATCTTACATGTTCACTGGGGAATTATCTGTGACAATGACGAATGACGAATGAAGAAACCTCCATTGTCAAGGAAACCCCTCGTTTAAATGTCGGCATTTATCTTGATGGCCCTGGTTACTCTAAGGATGACAACTCTAGTTCCACCATAATGGAAGCCTCTGCTCACTTTCCTGATCATTTGTCAAGCCTTCCAACTTTTTTAACAAATGGAATTAAAGGAGAAAGCCCATGGTCACACCATTCATAAACCTCATTGAAGAAGAAAATTATATTGCACCTTGTGCTAGCACTCTTTCAAGGTATTCAAAAAGTTCAGCTAATGTTGGAGAGGTGACTCATGCAACTGAATATTCTTTTGAAGAGGTCACCTCAGCCAATTTTATGTTCATTCAAATCTTCTCCATGTTCTTGCTTTTGTTCTTCAAAGTTGAAATGTTTGTCCAACATGTGCGAAAACTACTAGTCTAACAAACTTGGATCAATCTTTTAAGCACCAGTAGTTGCTTTTGTTGTGAGCAAGAGATTAATCTTTACAGTAACACTAGAAATTAGGACACAAATTGATCTCAGCCTAATTAAAAGAGGTGACCAAATAGAGGGCAGCCCCATGATTAGCGGGAGAGGAAGACCAAGAATTTTAATGGGTGAAGCTATCAAAAAGGATTTAGATCTAAATGGCATGTTAGAAGATTTGATTTTTGTTAGAACATAGTTGATCCTTATAGCTGACCACACCTAGTACAAGGTAAAGGTATTTGATGGTTATTGTATCTTAATTCTCATATGCATCTAGACAGTAAATTTCTTTTTTTATCAGGTAAAATGATTTTGATAAAAGTGGTGGTTTCTTATACCATCAAATTGCAATAATCTTAACTTTAATAAAATAGGAAGCATTTTTGAATAATCTAACAATCATAATACTATTACTAGCTGAAAAATATGTATCTTACATGTTCATTGGGGAATTATCTGTGACAATGACGAATGAAGAAACCTCCATTGTCAAGGAAACCTCTCGTTTAGATGTCGGCATTTATCTTGATGGCCCTGGTTACTCTAAGGATGACAACTCTAGTTCCATCATAATGGAAGCCTCTGCTCATTTTCCTGATCATTTGTCAAGCCTTCCAACTTCTTTGACAAATGGAATTAAAGGAGAAAGCCCATGGTCACACCATTCATAAACGTCATTGAAGAAGAAAACAATATTGCACCTTGTGCTAGCACTCTTACAAGGTATTCAAAAAGTTCAGCTGATGTTGGAGAGGTGATGATTCATACAACTGAATATGGTTTTGACAGAAATTTGAAGTCAAATTCTCCTCAGCTATTGACTACCAATCTAGCTGGTGCATGTTTATTAACTGTCCCTCTATTGGCAAAACACTACAAGAAAATCAGCTTTTAGCGTAGGCCAAAAGCCCACGCTACAAGGCAAAAGCCGACGCTAACGGCCACTTTAGCGTCGGCTTTGCGTCGGTGTCGTGGTCGACGCTAAAACCCTCGACGCAACGTTTAGCCTCGCAAATGATGGCCGACGCTAAGTGGCAGCAAAGACAATAGGGAATGACCGATGCTAAACTTAGCGTCGGCTTTAGCCGACGCTTTGTTAGAGCAGTTTAGCGTCGGCCTGGCCTTCGCTAAAATTAGCGTCGGCCTAAGCCCACGCTATTTCAGATCATTTTAGCGTCGGCTTGGCCTTCGCTAAAATTAGCGTCGGCCCAGCCTTCACTAATTTACTTTGTTATAGCGTAGGCTTTAGCGTCGGCCAAGCCTACGCAAATAATGTTTTTTTTAAATTTTTTTTTTATTAAGTAGCTATATTATTACAAACCTGGAAATATAAAATAAAAAATATCGTTAATAAACAATAATAGCCCTGCTTTAGCATCGATATCCTTAATAAACAATAATAGCCCTGCTTTAGCACTTGCGGTACTCCAACCTTTTAACAAGTCTAACAGAGTCAAATAAAGCATAAAACTTGAAATATCACCCAACAAAAAAAAAACATAATAGAACCAACTCTTTCTCCACTTACAACTCAAACCATTATAATACTTTTGTCTCAAGAACAGCTTGTATAATTGTTGATGAACCAAAACTGCCCATGATAATCCACACAGTACATAACAAAGTAAATGAACACAAACTTCAAAGTACTTGAAAAGTAAATGCGAAATGTCTAAAGTAAAGGAAATCAACATCTGCGAGGGACCATGACATGATGCCTAATCTAACGAATGGTCGTCAAGATCGTCATCATAATCAGGATGCGGACGACCCCGACTACTATTACGCTCTAAAGCTGTCATTCGCTCCATCATAGCGTGAAACTGGGCCTCCAAATTGACAGTCTGTTCCCTAGCTAATGCAGCCTCCTCCCTATCTTTGGCTGCCTCCTCCCTAGCTCTGGTAGCCTCCTCACGAAGTGCAACGACCTCCTCAGTCTCAAACCCATTACCATGGCTAGAAGACACATGAGACTCCTGAGTTAATGAAGACATACCACGACGGACGTTCAAAGACATGTCTGCAGTTCCGTAACATCGTCCCCGGGTCCTACCCCCAACAACATCCTGCCACAATTGAAGCTTCCTCGCCCCATCCACTTCCTCCATCCCATCTGTGGAGGCGTCATTAACCTGTGTCTGTATCTGAATCAAACGCTCGCGATACTCTTCCTAGTAAAGAACACAAACAAATCTTATTAAGGTACATACATTGATAACAAAGTTATATAAAAATGATGTATAAGACCAACTTACATATGTTCTTTTTGAGCGGCTATCAACCTATTCGCCAGAACTCTTTTGGTGGGAGGCTCTAAAAAACTCAGCAGGATCCACAGGCCCCTGACTTGTTTGGACCTACCCAAAAAGCCAACACATGTTCATTTACAAAGAAAATCAGTATATGATAATGGACTAAACGATGAATATTAAGTAAATACATACCATGTCTAGTGCCACCTCAAGGTGAGATCTGCGACCTGTCGTGTGAACTGCACCACCCTTTTCTGAAGCCCGATTGGTCTTATTTTGTGTTGATATCTTTAGGAATGCATCACTTTGCCAATATTCAAGAAGACCAATCCATGCCTCGTCCCCCATCCATTTAGGTTGCGTCCCCTTCTTCCTCTTCTTGCCGAGGATGTCAGAAAGACGCTTTGCACATTTTTGCTGAAAGACCTTAAAGATGGTGTCGTAATGACGAGGATCCCAAGAAACTCTATCCTGCAAGAAGAATTAATCAAAATAGTTCATCAGATAAATAAGTATATATATAAGCTCTTCACATGTGTTAACTTGAATAAAACTGTGAACTTGTGTTAATTAAACAAACGTAGGCTTAAAGATAAACAACTTGAATGAAAAGCAATCTACTAAAATACTCCCTTACACTGACTAATAATAAAAAGCAATATAGAACTTACCCTAAATCTGGCCCACCAAAAATTCCTCACTTCCTCGGGGGTCACAGAGTCCAGCAATGGTGAACACCCCAAATTGTGAGGTGATGGCAAACTTAATCGCATCAGACAGAACCTCGCTGGAGTCCACCTACCAAAAATCCAAACTCAATGTCAAATGTCAAATCAAATGCATATATAAAACCAAGTGCTTAATAAATATATAAAGAAACAAAGAAAGTTCCAACTTACCCTTTCCCAATAGGACATATAATGATCTTCCCACAAGCATCCTTATGGTAACTTGCCTCGGTCGACGCCGACGAGGGCGTGCTCGTCATGCCCCTCCTCTTCCTCTTCCTCCTCCCCCTTCCTGCTCCTCATGCTCCTCATCCCCCTCCCCGCACCTCCTCATGTTGGTTTACCTCCTCGTGGGGAGGCTGCTTCAACACTGAGCTCTGTGGCATGCGGTATGAAGATGAACCACACTCAAATTGCCTAGGGGCATGTATCCCGAGTAGGGATCATAGTGACTACGTCCTGGGGTAGGCTCGGAAGGTGGTGGTGTGACGACCACTGGGAAGGAAGGACCGGCGGTGCTATAGGCACAAAAGGTGGTTCCGTGAGTCTGCTCTCGACGGATTTTTGCGGTGTGTCTCAGTAGCAAGATCGCCAGGTCGTAGAAGCCTCCCTCGACCTCTATTGGTAGGCATCTTCCCTCGACCTCGATCCCGACATCTACTGTAGTGCAAAATATAACATATAGATATACATATGATCTAATCATGCATATAAAGTTGAACTTGTAAATAATAAGATACACATTAAAATAGTTAGATACATATTCTAAACATATATGTAAAGTTGTCTTGTGCATGTTAAGACACATTAGGATACATATTAAAATAGTACAATGCATATTCTTAACATATAATCTAATCTAATCCTCGTCACTATCCTCATAATCGTCTTCATCCTCATCCTCGTCCTCCCCCTTCTCCTCATCTTTATCACTACATTCTATCGAAACACCTTCATCTTTTGATTGACCATCGTGATCCATTGAATCGTTATTACGGTCAACTATTTGTTCGAACCCATTTATGGTTTCATCAAGTAAGCCTTGTAATGGTTCAACTTCTGTAATTGGTACAACGGGTGACATCTCATCAACCTGATAAGGCTCTTCATCCTCTATGTCCTCGACTTCCACATGACCCCTTGGTTTTGTGGTGATTACCGCAGACCAACCACGTAGGTCTTTACACGTTTCTGGATAAGGGACATAATATACTTGTCTTGCTTTTTCTGCAAGAATGAACGGATCATATCGACCATACCGTCTATTCATCTTAATATCGACAATATTATAATGTGGATGGACCCTTGTGCCTCTATTCCTTGTTGGATCAAACCATTCACAGTAAAATATAGCAATCTTATTACTCAAACCATGATATTCCAATTCAAAGATACGTTGGATAATGCCGTAAAAATCATCTTCTCCCCCTTCAGTAACACCTTTTACATGCACCCCACAATTTATGGTTTTTTTACCATCACTCCAATCCTTAGTGTGAAACCTGTACCCATTTACAAAGTACATGTGCCATGATGTTGCTTTTGTTATAGGACCCCAAGCTAATGCCTTTATGTTTGTGTTGATCACCCTATTCCTCTCATCATAAACCTACATAGAAGAGACACATATGCTTAGAGGGTGTGATTGCTAATAATTTCATCATTTATGTACATTACACTTACATATTCCTTCAACCACGTGGGAAATTATGCATGTATACGACCAGAAGCATCTTGATCATTGATGGAGTGATTTTGCAAGAATGCACTGACATCAAGCACAATTTTGATAAGTAACTCTACAATACTCAATGCGTCAAGCACACATGTACACTTGAAGGGATACAAATTTTACTTACTCAAGATATGATTTAACCTCATGGCAATTGATCAGCACATGCACATGAGCAGATTTCCATTCATCATCTGTAAGCCAATGGGTTTGACACTTCCCGCTAGGACGACCAGATTTGTTCAAGAGTGATAGCGTTGGGTGGACGCCTTCATGTCCCGATCGAGGATCGTTCCTAAAACTTGTGGTAGGCAACAAGCTAAAGGTCTTGAAATAGTGAGAGCAGAAATAGGTTGTCTCACGTTGTAAGTAGAAAGCACATATGGAACCTTCCACTCTAGCCTTATTTTTCACCGCCCGTTTTGCGTCGCCCATGAATCTACATGTAAAATGACCATACATCTTTGAATTCGAAAGAAATCAAGATGTAAATACTTAAAAAATTAATTTAATTACCTTTCAAATGGATACATCCACCGATATTGAACCGGACCACCAAGGATTGCTTCATTGGGTAGGTGAATTGGAAGATGCTCCATTGAATCAAAAAATCCCGTGGAAAAATCCTTTCCAACTTGCATATGATGATGGGAATATTTTGCTCCAATCTAACCAAGTCGTCCATCCTCAATGTATTACAACATAGATCTTTGAAGAATCGACTTAATTCAGTTAGTGCTTTCCATACACATTCCGCAACGAACGAAAGGCAATTGGGAGTAAGCACTCCATGAATATATGACAATCATGGCTTTTCATCCCATGCATCTTACCCTTGGAGACATCGGCACACCTAGCAAGGTTTGAAGCGTAGCCATCCGGCATTTTCAGTTCGCTAATCCATTTACACACTAACTTTGCATCTTCGGTGACAAAGTGTAGCTTGCCTTTGGCTTTCCCATCTTTCCATTAGGTAAGGGTTGCATCTCCAAGTCCTGCGTGCCTGTAACACAAATATATCCATTCTCGCCTTTTCATTGTCCTTTGTTTTACCCTTGACATTCATGACAGTGTTTAGCACATTATCAAAGAAATTCTTCTCTATGTGCATCATATCAAGATTGTGCCTTAACAAGTTGTCCTTCCAGTATGGAAGATCCCAAAATATACTTTGTTTGGTCCAATTATGATACCCGCCATACCCTTGCAATCTGCCCCAACCAACCTCTGTCACTTTTGGGAAATCACGAACTAATTCCCAGATTTGTTGCCCTGTTAACATGTAAGGTGGGCCATCTTTCTCATCCTTGTTTCTTGTAAAACCCCTTTTACTTCTTCTGAAAGAATGATTTTCTGGCAGGAATCGACGATGACAATCGAACCAAGAATTTTTTCCACCATATTTCAAGGTGAAAGCTTTTGTGTCTTCCATACAATAAGGACATGCCAATTTACCCTGTGTACCCCATCCAGATAACATGCCATAGGCTGGAAAATCATTAATTGTCCACATTAAGCATGCTCTCATGAGAAAGTTTTGTTTCATCGAGATATCGTAAGTCAAAACACCAAATCTCCACAACTGTTGCAAATCATCAATCAAGGGCTGCAAGTAAACATCTATCTTTGATTTTGGGTTAGATGGTCCAGGAATGAGACAAGTCAAGAACATGTATGGTTTGGTCATGCACATTTCTGGGGGAAGATTGTAAGGCGTAACTATGACCGGACAACATGAGTATGGAGAAGTCGACGCTTGGATGTAAGGTGTAAACCCATTAGCACATAGGCCCAATCTTACATTTCTTGGCTCACTGGCAAAATCTGGATAAACATAATCAAAGTGTTTCCATGCCTTCCCATCGGACGGATGGCGTAGAACGTTCGAACTCGCCTTATTTTCATGATGCCACCTCATTCGAGCCGCAGATTCTATTGATGCATACAATCTTTGTAACCTGGGAATGATTGGCAAATAAAACATTCTCTTCACCGGAACATTTTTGTGTTTTCCCATCCCTTTCCTTGGAGGAACATACCTTGCGACTTGACAAAATTTGCACTCAGATAAGTTTCTATCCAGTTTGTAATATAACATGCAACCATTTACACAACAATCAATCTTCTCAGCCTTTAACCCTAACTTAGACACCAACTTTGTTGCTTGGTAATGGTTCTCGGGTAAGCATTGTTTTGATCCTAGCTCTTTAGCTACGTTGGCAAGCATTTGTGCAAAATAATCTATTCCCTTTTGAGGAACATGCCAGTTAGATCTACCTGCCAAAAGCTTAACAGATATTGATAACCTAGATTCGGTAGCTCCTTCACAAATGGGCTGGTTTGCAGAGATTAATGTATCGTAAAACCGTTGAGCTTCGGGATTGGGCATCTCGTCTTCATTAAGTGTCTCGTTCCCTATGTTAGCATTGACATGGGAGGCATCAGCAAATGGCCTTAAAGCATCATACACCATATGATTCATTGACATAAATTCATCATCATTATCCACATGACAAGTACTGTTTGAATGACCCCCTAGGTCCATATCTGGCTCCACTTCTCCATGTTCAGTCCAGATCAAATAGTTTGTCTTATACCCGAACTTGTACAAGTGAACCTTTACCTCGCTTGCAGCCAATAGCTTCATGCACTTACACTTTGCACAAGGACATCTGATCCCTCCTTCGGACAAAAAGTAGGGTTGTTCCTTAGCATGGTTGACAAACTCTTCAACTCCACTAACAAACTCATCTTTCAAGCCTCGCCTATCAGGATTGACCTTATCATACATCCAACTACGATCCATTTTCTACGTGGTAAACATACAATTATCAGCCACTAGGGGTACCAGAAAAACTTCGGAAATTTTTTGTGAAAATAGCAATGTATAGCACCTAGTCCAGCATCATGCATCTCAAACAAGTTCACACCTATTGAGCTCTGCTCTCCACTACATATATCCTCAAATTCATTGTCCATCTAAAATCCTAATCTAAGAGGAGGGGGATGGAAGACTTGTACATTAGTACAGAAGAGATATTAGATCACAGGAAATGAATTTATAGCACACAACATGATCGTATTTCAATAACTGTTCATGAATTTAAAAAAGGCATCTCAAAGGGTTCATCACACACAGAGAAAACTAAACATAAGCAGATTACATGAAATACACGGGGTATCAAACAAAATTACTCAGATTCATAATGATGGGATGAAGCTACTTGACTATATGCATATAAATCACTAGGTGCATGTTTATATATGTTTAGTATTTAGATACACAATAAAGATCTAAATACGTGATAATCAAATTTAACCTCAAACCAGTAATGTAAGAAGTGTGTCAAATGCTATACAGATGCATGATAATGGATTAATTTAGGGGAAGGGATATGCAATAGCAATTAGCAACTGTTTCACAAAACCAATCAAAACTATATGGCATGGTAAAAAAAAATCATCATAGGGAAACATCAAGTTCCAGTTAGAAACAAATAAAACACTGACCTTCAAGAGCAGGATTTCGTGGGATCTAAAGGAGTAACAGGTTTGATCTTTGCTTGTATTCTTCGGTAAGCAACAGGTTAATGGAAATCCACTAGCTAGAAATAAAGAGCAGAGTAAAGTGAGTAGTGAGTACCAAAACCAAACAAATATGATAGATTGGCTTCAAAAACAGAAGAAAGCAAAATGGGGTCAACAGTTTCCTCTATTCAAAGCTGGTTGATGTGCAAAACTTCCTCATAAAATGGTTTATTTACACGCATATAAAGAAACAACAGCATGTGACAGTCATTCTTTTTTAGCTCCAAGTTAGTGATCCATTAAACATGGATTGCATTTTTTTAACTTCACAAAGATTGCATTGCAGTAAAGATGTACTTGTACCCAACCATCAATACACAAAAACTATGAGAATGAGTAGTGAAGAGAGAGCCACAATATAAATCCAATTATATCCTTATTCATGTTTCCTATCCAATAATGCATTCTGGGTGTTAGTGTATAAAAAATGAAACTGAAAAAATGTAGCAATTGAGAAGTTTAAACTGATAATCGTCATTTCAAATGAATTGAGATTTAGAGCCCAGGTCTAACCCAAATCCACAAACATAAATATTTGAGAATTCCAATGAAAGGTTGTTACAAACATGTGAAACTGAGTCCAATTCATTAGCTACCAAATTTTCTTACTACAAGGTCTTTAGATGATACATCCATATAGTTTTCATAAACTTCCTAAATATGTTTTCTATCATCGCAAGGATAAGAACTCAGTAAATATTACTGCACAAAATAAGAACTCGGTAAATGTCAAAAAGGGATCTTTCACATTCAATTTCTTTCATGGTTGATATTAAAAGCATACTTGTTTGAGACAAGTTTAATTGGTACCATGAATGGTAATTGGTACCATCCATAACAGTAGAAACATTGAATGCACCAGGGTTTTCATTTGGGTGCAAGAAAAGAGGATTGGAAGGGTCTATTGGAGGATTAGCCATGCGAAATTGGCAGAGAAAGAAGAAGAATGAAGCTTTCAAACAAAGAACGACCAATATCATTATTCACTCGTCAATGATAATAGAACAATATTCATACAATCACAAACTCATGTGTTTCTATGTCACAAGAAACAGATGGTAAACTATTCAAATTTGCATATTTTTCACATTTCTAAACAATCCTTGCAATTTTTATTACAATTTCTAAACAATCGTTAGCAGTTACTTTGTGAGGACTAGAATAAGGAAAAACATTTTTTTTCCAGTTTCATTTTTTCTGTTCCCTTTTATCATCAGAGGACTTTAGATATTTGGGGAGATATCTTCTCTCCTTTCTGAAAATTTATAGTTATAGTTTCTTCTGAGAATAATAAACCCGAAAATTCCTCCACATTCTTATCCTTACTTTCTATATTAACTTCTGTTAATATAAAAGCCTATCCCTCTGTTCTGCCTTCAACAAACGGATCTGCCAAGATGTTTAAATTTCCCTTTTGTTTCTCCCTCATTCATTTATCATTCCCTTTTGACAGGAATGAGTCAATATGATGTGCCCCCTTTTCCCCAATAGGGTACGGGCTACGGCTATCAAACATTACCAAAGCAATCCAACAATGAAATTTCAGACATGCGTTAGCATTTTAAAAACTCAGTTCTACATTAAATCCATGCGAGCAACAACCAAAAACAGATCCAATGACAGAATAAAAATCCTGATAGCAACAAACAACCATTCCAACCGCAAGATACACACCAGCACACTCCTGAATCGCAACTGTGAAATAAAAATGTAAGACTAGCACACCAACTCACCGAATCAGCACCCACAAACACCGACATGCCCGATTAAACATGGGTTGGCGGTTGTCATTAAGGGAATTCCATTTGAAGAACAAATATGACTTTGAATTAAGATTTTTCCCATGTGTGTTCTATGTTACAATTTTTCTCTTTAGCTTAAAACCCCCTATTAAGCTTAGTTTTTTTTTATATAATATAAGAGAAAGACAAGCCCAAGAGTTCCACCAAGACTAAAAGCCAACAAAAAAGAAAGAAACATCCTATACCAATACTAGAATGCCGAAGAAGAAGACTGCCCTGTTACATGTAGCAACAACAACATCCCAAAGGCTTATATAAATAAATAAAAAATACCAATAAACTATAAAGCAGGAGTCAAAACAGCACACTAAGCATGAGGTGTATAAGTTAACTTTTTTTTTCAAGCATTGAGCAATATAGCTCTCCGTATGTCTTTCTTGGTGCTTGATTTCTATAAAATTGTCTTTAATTTTTCTATGTCTACAAGCTCATGGCAGTTGATCACTCCAAAAAATTGGCTCCCCCGTTTCATAAACCAAAAAACCAAGTAGACCCAGCCAAACAAAATTACATCTTGACAATAGTATTTCTTCACAGGACCAAGTAAAAGTCATTTTTGTCACTCAAGTATAGCATAAACAATTTGGAAAGGACCTCAGATAGGGAAACTACAAAAACTCAAGACAGAATAATGAATAAAAAGGAACCCAACAATAAAGAAACTCATCGATGCTTCATCAACCAATGTGCCCCAATACAACATCATGAAAAGTGGAATATCAGAAGAATCATGTCCAATTAAAACAGGAGAATAGGAATACAAACATGCAAGATTGAAGAGGCAGGTCGATGGGAGGTATGGAGCCCAACGGCAGCACAGTAGCACGACCAACAACGAGATGGCGGCGTGGTGAGGTGAGGGTTTTAGCAGCGCGACGGCAGAGTTCAACAGCGTGGGAGCACCGCGACGGCAATGACGACGCCGTTGGAGCAGCGTCGACGGGAAGGAGGCAGGGGCTGAGGCGAGGCAAGGTGAGGCGTGAGGGTTTTCGTCTCTTTTTTAATTCGTTGGTTTTTTTAGGCATGTACACACGAACCATGTAACAAGTGAAGGAGAAGGAAAGATAGTGATAAAGAAACATACCGGCGGCGGCGAAGGAGACCGATGGTGCTGTAGCGGTGGCGACGGCTGCGCAAGTTTGTCCGATCCCGCGAAGTCTTCGAGCTCTCGATCAGTGCGCGGTAAGGAATAGTACTGTAGAAGAATGAAACAAAAGAGGGAAAATATTAGCTCCAGCCCACTATAGCGTCGACAGGTCCGACGCTAATACACTGATCAACTTAGTGTCGGCCAAAACCGACGCAAAATGTCTTAAAATAGCGTCGGCTTGGCCCACGCAAAATTGAATCCAAAGTAAAAAAAAAATAAAAATCGGGTAACAGTATTGCGTCCATTTTGCGTCAGCTTGGCCGACGCTATAGCGTCGGAGTCGTGGCCTACGCTAATAGTTCGACGCTAAATCGTGACTTTCTTGTAGTGAAAGGTTACAGCTATTTTGTTCACTCTGCAAAAAAACCCATTGGGACAACTTGAGAACCTATCTATAACTTACATGCTCTTTGGTTTCATCATCAAATGTTCACTTAAGTTCCCTTTTGCAACATAAACTGAAAACTTACCCAACAGATACATTAGACAACATATCAGTTATTGTTACTGATTCTTCATTTGTTGATAAATGTATTTACAATAGAATACCTGAAAGTGCAGTGGATCAGGGTATTTGGTGTCTAGAAGATGGGCGTGTCTTCTGCATTATATTATGTCCCCTTTGCAGTAATACCAACAATCTGCTTGGAGTTCAGGTCATGACAACCAATTCATCAAATATTCAGTTGCTTGACAAGGTGACTTTTACAGCCAGTGGGTCATGCAATGTTGTTTCTTTGATGTTGCAGCCGGTCCTGCTCCAGCAAAGTCAACTTTTTTCCATTGTTGTTCTTTTAATTATATTCTACTTAGATTCCTTCCTGTGGAGTGTGTCTCAAAATTCATTTAGACTCTCAGGGGAATATTTGTACAGATTAGTTGAGGAATTGAAGCTTATAGCTCATTGTAGTATTCAGTTCGTCAAACCCCCCAAGAGAATTAGCTTGGCTGTTGCTTATAGTAGTGGAGCTTCAGTACCTCGCAATGATTTATGTGAGGCTCTGATTGACAAGTCCAATAAACTAACTTACAAATTATATGACTAGCTTATAAGCTTGTTTGACTGAAATAGAGATATTTAGTAAACAAGCTTATCTCATTAGCATATAACTTTTATTCATAAGGTATTTTATTTAGCTTATGTATTATAACTTATAGCTTATTGACTTTTTCTCTCATTTTTACCCTCATTCATTTTATGCAATTCCCACTTTATTATTCCTCTCATAAATATATACTTTTATGTCATTTTACATTTATAGGCTAATTTAATAGTTAATTTTAACAAACACTTAAATTCAATCAACAAGTTTTTCAGCTATCAGCTATCAGCTATAAGCTTTCAACTAAAAATTAGCTTATCCGTTATAAGCTAACTTATCTAGCTTATCAACTATTTTTGCCAAACAAAGTTATACTCTTTGCTTTCTTTGGACTTTGGCTTCATATTGTATACATAAAAAAATTTACACATAATGTCAATTATGTGTTGATTTGATTATAAATAAATTGACTTTTTATTTTATTTTATTAACTCTGCCCTAGTATTCTATATGATATAACTGCAGAAACTAATTCTTCAAGGTACTGGACGACATTGAAGGGCTAACCCCTGACCACTTGCTTAAGGGACTCAAACTCGTTACCACTTGGATCAACCACATGATGGTATAATCATTTTGGGTTTAATATGATATGTTTGGCAAACTTAGTTAAATTATAAGAAAAACTATTTTTACAATAAAAAATGATATTAGAGAAATTAAAAGTTTGAAATTTATTTAAAACTAGATTGCACGCGCGGCTGTTATTTTAAAAAAAATTATTAGTATGAAATCAGCACTAATTTGATGATAAATGAGATTATAATAAAAGATAATATTTTTGTGAAACAATAAAATATAATAGAACACTTATTTGTCACTTTAAATAAATCAGTAATAAATTATCTTTTTATCAATTTTTGTACTGATTTAAGAGCATATAATTATCTTTTCTTTTATTCAAGGTGAAAATTGAAGTAAATGAGAAAATAGATAACACATCTAAATTGGTGTTTATAGCAGATTCAATGGAAAAATAAGGGATCAAAGCTGTAACTTTAAATTAGTAAACTGATTGCTTAAATAAGCAAACATAGACTTCCATCTCAAAAACAATTAATCATGTTGCTCTCCTTATATAAAACCGAGTAGAAGAGATGCATTGTTTGAAATCCAATAGGTGCATATAGCAACACTAAAGGAAGATTGAACTCAAATCTGTATACAACAGAACCATTAAGTGCAAAATTTTACAATGAATGGGAGAAGTGATTAATTTTAAAGGATATGCACTCATTAGATTTAATTAGAAAATGTCGAATGCTATCATGCTACCCACAACCATTTAAGAAAATAAGAGATCAATATCTATTCATATACACAATTTCAACATTAACATTTTAATCATCCTAAATTTACAGGTTAGTTCTATTACGATCGAAACTGAGAAAAAGAAGGTAAAGTTGTTCAATATATCATCAATATATATATATATATATATATATATATATATATATATATATAAGGAATGTTTTTATGAGACTGAGAAGAGCATTTGTAGAAGGTACTGAAGTAAGTCTATGTCTAAAAATATTTTCAGTTTTGACATTTGCAGGAAAGATCTTCAATCCTTTGCAGAGCTGTGTTTTAAATCCTTTGGTGATAGATTCAAGTCTGGGTTACCTTCAATGGGCCAAATCTTTTAGTTTTATCTGTGGCTACCTGCGAGTTAAATACCCACCAGGTCATTGTTCTAACACATTTGCAGACCATAAAAATAGGGGTGTTCGCGATTCGGTTTGGATCGATTTTGAGGTAAAAAGTCATCTGATCCAAAGATAAAAAGAACATGCGATTCGTTTTGGATGACTTCCTGAAAAATTTCTGATCTGATCTGATCCGATAAAATGCGGTTGGATCGATTTGGTTGATTCGGTTTTTACCGACACATCATTACATATTTATATTACATCAAAGAATAAAAATTACAAACTAAGGTGAACAAAATCTTAAACCTATATATACTTTGTTGATACATTCATGTAAAAACATTTCATAAAATATATATAAAAAAATAAATATCATCATCATCTATTATCAAAACATTTTTTATTTATCTTTGGAACATTAGAAATAATTAAAAATTACGTCAAATATAACTAGTAAGTATTATTAGGAAAAAAGCCGTCAAGTAAAAAATTAATAGTGCAAAAAATAGAATAAACATATTAAATTTATATATGTGGTTTGATTTGGATTGGTTCGGTTTTAAAAAAGGGATCCAAAATCCGATCCGATACAAGCAGTTTTCACAAAACAAGATTCAAAAAAATCCAATAGACATCGGTTTTCGGTTTTTTTGGATCGATTTTCGGTTTTCTTTTGGATCGGTTTGGATATGAACACCCTTACATAAAAGTATCCTATCACATGCAACTGCAGTAGATATTTATAGAACCAAATACCAGGTAAGTCAGTTAGATAATCTGAGTAATACCAGAAGCAAAGAGAAAAATATTTTGACTTAGAGATGCAAAATATAGTGATCAAAATGAAATAATTTGGGGCTATTATGATGCTAGTTTTACCAATCATAATGGGAAATAGTGGGGAACACTAATACAACGTTGATAACTTACCATATTATTATGGCACATCCAGAATGAGCAAGGGGCACAAATTAGCATCGTCATACACTCTAATTGGTATGAGCCATTCAACAATTCCACACAGGATAAATTGGCTATTGAAAGAGCTCTATCATTTGACATAAATTGGTTGAGTTCCCTGTTTATACTTTCATTCAATTCCCAAATAAACCTTGCATGATGTTTAATTTTGTCATTGTATAAATATATAACTATATTAATCGAGGTTATTGGTCCCAATCATATTTGGTAAGTAACCAACACAGATGGAAATTGTTCCGTCCAAATATCTCAAGTGAGAGATACTCGTCCGGAGAAGCTCTTGTGGGGGTGTTTTGGAATAGCTTGACAGAATCGGAATTCTGCTCCTACGTATCCAAATGGGAATCAAAGCAAACGTAGTTCTAAGTGAGGGGGTTGGACCCCTTTTTATAGAGATGTTTTGGTGTAAAAATTTGAGTTGGACTGTTATTGAGATCCTATTTGTTAGGATCGGATTGTTATTGTAATTAGATAAAGATAAGGATAAGGCTCCGAGTTATACGGAGGGATATTTGGACCAGCGAGATATTCGGCCCAGTCAGTTGTGACTGGATTGCACGGGACCGAGGTTCCTTCACCTGTGGTTTATTACGGGATAGATCCGAGTATTTATTCTCGGATGATAAGTGTATTAACGAGTCCTCGGCTTTGGAGGAGTTCGGGTCAATGCCCATTTATAAGTGTAAGCTCGGTTGGTCCAATTTATTAACAAGTCCTCGGCCTTATATTTTTGGTCAGTACACAAGCCCCCCGAGCTCCGAGCTTAAATAAGCGAAAGAGCTGACAAGTATCAAACCGAGCTTATGCTTCGGCTGCTGGACTTTCTTCCTTCCGTGTTTCAAACCGTCATTTCAAGTCGTCATTTCAACTGACTTTTCCTCCTGTCAGAGAAGGTTATCATTTCCCTTCAATCTTCTGCTGCACGTTATGGGTGAGTAACCCTAGAGTTCCGCGCTCATTTAATGAGGGGAAAAATTATAAGTCACACCCATTTTCCTTTTTCATTTGAAGGAATGTGGACCGTTGATCATATCTCATCATCAACCGCAGCAGCTATAAATATCTCCTCTAACTCCACCTTATTCCCCCTTGCCCACTACCTTTCTCTGTTCTTTATCTCTGTCTTTCAAGTTTCTGCAATCGTCTTCCTGCCTTTCGCTCTCCAGGTACGCCCAGCCTTCTTCCTTCTTTCAAATTTCTAAGTTTATTTCTGGATTCCGGTCATGAGTTCATCCGAGTCCACCGAGTCAAACACTTCACCCCTGGTGGAGCGCGAGGTTTCCCCCATTGGGGGCTCTCCTTCCACTTCTTCTGTTCCTTCACAGGAACTAAACATCGGCCAGGTGAGACCGTCCTCCTCCGGGTCGTCTTCCTCTGAGTCTGATTCTTCTGGGTCCGTCCCTTCTAGGTCTGGTTCTCCCTCCCCCCAAATTTCCAAACCCGCCGCTCGCAAACAACGCCAAAGGGTTCCAACAGACCCTGTTCCCGATATTACCCTACCTGGGTATACCTGGGTTAAGGGCGAAGTTGGGGTTTATTTTTCTGATTATCAGTCTTCAGATTCAATTGCTCGTCTTCGGTCCCAGATTACTATCTCGACATCCGGAGACGAATCCGAGTTTATTTGTTCTCCATGCTCGGGTACCGAGTATGTTTTCCTCAGGGCTCATCCTTCCGAGCCCCCTTTTACATATATGTATAAAACACTATTTTCTCAGTTGCACGTGTCTCTCCCTTTCACTGAGTTTGAGTGTGACATTCTGAGAACCATGAATGTCGCACCTACTCAACTTCATCCCAACAGTTGGGCTTCTCTAAAAGCCTTTCAAATTCTGTGTAAATACATCAGGATGGAGCCCACTACTCCCAAATTTTTGTACTTTTACCAAACAAGGTTTGGTGAGAAAACGGGATGGATTTCCCTCAATGGGCTGAACCGAAGAGGACTGATTAGTTTATACACATCATCGTATAAAGACTTCAAAGTCGGCTTCTTCCGAGTTCGCCCCTCGGGCTCTCACCTTTCCTACTATTTTTGATGAAAATGGATGCGCCAGGTTTCCTTTGTACTGGCAATCATCTCCTACCAAATTCGTTGGTTTTGAATACAAATCCCTTCCTGCCAAGGATAGACGGGATATAGATATATTAGAAAAACTTCATCGGCCTCTCCATTGTGAACGTCTTCTGAAACTCCCCTTTTCATCCACTCAGAGAGCCGACTTTAAAAGTAAGTGTTCGGCTTTTTAGTTTTTAAATCTTTTCTGTATGTGTTCCTGTACTAACAGCTTTTCTTTTCGGCAGTTATCATGGGGAAATTCGACTTCTCCAAGCTTTTGAAATCTGCCGCGAAAGAGGGTCAGGGTCCCTCAGCGACCGAGAAGAAAAAGAAAAGAATTCCTCCGGCCGCTGCCAAGGGGGCTTCATCATCCGCCCCTCACAAAAGAAAAAGGGTAGAGATAGTAGTCGGCGCCGAAGATTCTTCCCCTCCTCGCTCAAGTCCCCCACATCCTACCACTTATGAGACGGGAACTACGGGGCGAGAGGAGCAACTTCCTCTTTCTACCGAGGTGAAGTGGTATAACACTTCTCTAAAAGCAGGAACCTCGTCTCTCTGGGGCGAAGACTTCAATCCCTTCCCTTCTTTTGACTCGAATCTCCTGAAGCCTGCTGATCTCCGCTTAATCAAGCAACAAGGGGCTCAGTCTAGTTTGGAGGCCCTCTCGGCCTACTGCATCCGAGCTGCTGCTCTGGCCCGCTTTTGTAGCCGGGATTTGATGGAGACTGGGAGGAAATCCCAGCACCTGGAAGCTGAACTTGCTTCTATTGCGAAGCTGAAAGAGGATTTTGCCCGGATCTCCGCGGAGCGTGATGAGCTGGCCAAAGCCAATAATCTCTTGAGTACTACCATTGCCGAGCTTAATGGTAAGAACTCCGAGTTGAACTCTCAAGCAAAGTTAGCTGAGGAGGTGAAAGCTCATGCTGAGGAGGAGCTCAAGGAGGCTCGAGTTGTAATTGAACAACTTAAAGCCGACTTGAGTGCCGAGACTAAGGCCAAGATGGAGATTCAGGAGGATTTGAAAGAGGCCACCAACTGCATCCTTGAGGAGCATCGGGCAGGTTTTGCCAAGGCCATCGCTCAAGTTCAAGTTCTTGCCCCGGGGATTGGCATCTCGGGTGCCGATGTGCATAAGGAGGTGCAGAATGGGGCACTTGTTCCCATCATTCCCGAAGAGGAAGAGGAGGCGGAAGGGGGGGGGGGGGGGAAGATTCTCCCAAGGATCACATCGACGTCGAAGAGGGTCCTAGGGACGAATAACTGTATTTTTATTTTTCGTACCTCTGTAATGGGTTTTTCCCCTTGTAATCCTTGTTAATCTAATGGAAAACTCTTTCCGTATTTTGATGACTTCCTCTTACTTTTATAGCATTTGTTTGGTCGAGATATTCTTCGAAATATTTTTATACTCCAACGTTGTTTGCATTGCGTGCTTGGCTGTTTAAACAAGACCTCGACTAAGGCCAAGATATTTTATCATCCGTATCAAAAACGGATAGTTGTTGTCACACGTTAAATGCATGATTCACGTTTTGTACATGAGGTCACACGTTATGTGCCTTGGAAACCCCAGTGGGTTCATGCAATTACTGCTTTTTGCTGAGTTTCGAGATTTATTTTTTCAATAAACCTTTTCCCAACGCTATTCCTGCCTCTCCCCCCTTATAAATAGGGTTGTTTCTTTGCTTCACTCATTCATTCTTCCATCTTTTCCACCAGCAAAATTCGTCCTATTTCGACCCGAGTAGTTCTATAATAGTGCTAGGGGTTTGCGCTCCTCTCTCCCAGTTAACATCCTTTTTCAAGCTTTAAAGCTCTGCCAAAAAGGGTGTAATTGGGAGATGGGATCCAGAATCTCTTTCATGACGTGATCCCTTTTTTAAAAAAGGATGTTAGCTGGGAGAATAGCAACTTCCAGGAGTGGAGAAAGGGGTAGTAACCGTCTCCTCCCGAAGCAGGTCGAGTACCTTATCGTCCAGCTTTCTCAGGGGGAAGTGATTACTTCCTCCTTCAAAGGAAAGTCGTGGCGTCCGATTGGGGGGACTACTGGCCAACCGAGCTTGCCCCAATTCTAATTGGGGGGACTATTGGCCAATCGGGCGGGCCTTATTTTCAATTTCAGCTCTGTAACTAAGTCGTAGTACTTTCTAATACTCGACCCGTACTTTGTTTTTATTTTCAGCATTGTACTCGGTTTCCTTAAAAATTTTAATGGCTTGAACTCGGCCATTAGATTTAAACTTGGTTCTTCTTAATGCTCGTATTCGATTTCACTTAAACAATTTCAAAGGCTGGAACTCGGCCTTAAACAATTTAATTGGCTCGAACTCGGCCTTCAACAATTTAATTGGCTTAAACTCGGCCTTAAAAATTTAATGGCTCGTACTCGGCCTTCAGGCTCAAACTTGGCCTTAAAAATTTAATGGCTCGTACTCGGCCTTCAGTCTCAAACTTGGCCTTAAAAATTTGAATGGCTCGAACTCGGCCTTCAGGCTCAAACTTGGCCTTAAAAATTTGAATGGCTCGAACTCGGCCTTCAGGCTCAAACTTGGCCTTAAAAATTTAATGGCTCGTACTCGGCCTTCAGGCTCAAACTTGACCTTAAAAATTTGAATGGCTCGAACTCGGCCTTCAGGCTCAAACTTGGCCTTAAAAATTTAATGGCTCGTACTCGGCCTTCAGGCTCAAACTTGGCCTTAAAAATTTAATGTTCGCAGAATAAATACATCGGTAAAATAAGAAAATAGAACAATGTCCATAATAAATTCTTTTATTGGATATAAAAGGAAGTCTGCGGTGTGCCTCGTTAAAACCTTCTCGGTCAAAACCCTTTTTGGGACAAAATACCGAGGTAGGAAAAAGAGTACGTCACCTGACTATATACATCAACTGTAATAAAATTTTAAATGAGAAGCATTCCAAGTTCTCGGGATAGGCTTCCCTGACAATTCTTCTAACCTATATGCTTCGTTTCCCAAGTTTTCTACCACTCGGAATGGTCCTCCCCAATTTGTTGCCAGCTTGCCCTCCGTATGATCTCTTCTTGCTTCTCCTTTCATTCTTAACACCAAGTCTCCGCGCACAAAACTCCTCGGGTTCAGCTTTGAATTATACCTCCGAGTAGCTCTTCGTTTGCAGGCTTCCTCCCTGATTTTAGCCTCCTCTCTGATCTCCTCCACCAAGTCAAGTTCGCCTCTTAAGTTGCTTTCATTCTCATTCTGCTCATGATGCATACGCCGAAAAGACGGCTCACCAACCTCAACTGGGCTCATGGCGTCTGTTCCATATGTCAGCCTGAAGGGTGTTTCTTGAGTAGTGGATTGGGGCGTGCAGTGGTAGGCCCAAAGAATACTCGACAACTCTTCTGCCCAAGCTCCTTTGGCTTTTCCCACTCTCTTCTTCAGCTCTCCGAGAATGACTTCGTTGGCCGCCTCGGCTTGGCCATTGGTTTGGGGATGTTCTACCGATGTGACGTGGTGTTTAACACCGAGATTGACATAGAATTCTCGCAATGTCTTATCTATAAACTGCCTTCCGTTATCAGTGACAATTGCAAAGGGAAGTCCGTGCCTACAGATGAGGTTTTTCCACACAAATTTTTGTATCTTCTCGGCAGTAATTTTCGCCAAAGGTTCTGCTTCAATCCATTTTGTGAAGTAGTCCACCGCTACCAAGAGAAATTTGACTTGACCTTTGGCTATGGGGAATGGTCCAAGTATATCCATCCCCCACATAGCAAAGGGCCAAGGCGAGTTTAATGTGTGAAGTTCTTCGGGTGGGGTACGACTTATATTGGCAAATCTTTGACATTCATCACATTGTCTCGTCCACTCGATGCAATCTGCTCGGATGGTAGGCCAATAGTACCCTGCTCGGACTACCTTGGAGGCCATTGATCTGCCCCCGCAGTGAAAACCACAGATTCCTCTGTGAACCTCTTCCATTACATATTTTGACTGAGCCTTTGTCAGACACTTTAACATCGGTACCGAGAATCCCCGTTTATACAACTCTCCGGAAATAATAGCAAAGTGACTTGCTCTGAGCCTGATCTTTCTGGCCTCGGCGTGATCTGGGGGCAGAATATCTGAGGATAAATATTCCCATATGGGGGTCATCTATTCTCGGTCAGCTGATTCATTGGCCATCACTTCTCCTAGTGTAATACTCGGTTCATTGAGAGTTTCCTGAATAACTATTTTATGCTGGCCTGGCCTCTTCGTGCTGGCCAATTTGGACAGCAGATCGGCCCGAGTATTTTCTTCTCTGGGAATGTGTTCAATAGCAAATTTCTCAAAGTTGGAAATTAACTGATTGACTTTACATAAATACCTGGTAAGCTGAGGCTCTTTTGTTTGGTATTCTCCAGAGATTTATCTTGTGACTAGCTGTGAATCACTTCTGCATCTAACAGCTTTTGCTCCCATTTCCCTAGCCAACATTAACCCTGCTATCAAGGCTTCGTATTCAGCTTGGTTGTTTGAGGTTTTGAACTCAAACTTTAATGATTTCTCTAGGATTAGCTCTTCCGGCCCTTCCAGTATTACCCCAGCTCCACTGCCTTTGACGTTCGAGGATCCATCCACATACAAATTCCACCATAAATCTTCGATTATCGACAGTGGATTGAGCTCGGCTACGAAGTCGGAGATACATTGAGCTTTCAGAGGACCTCTCAACTCGTACTTGAGGCCAAACTCGGATAACTCCACCGATCAAGCAATCATGCTGCGAGACCCCCTTTTCAGGTATCACATTTACGTAACATTATTCAAACATCAAACTAAATAAAATATTAAGTTGCTGGTTTTCTTCGGAAAATAAGATTAATTTTCTAATTCTCTCTCTATATATATATATATATATATTTTATTTTATTTTTTAAAGTAGTGGTGATAAAAAAAAAAATCCGCACATGCATTCAAACACTCATAATATAATATACACAACTATATATATTTCACATATACTTCTCTATTTTACAACTGACCCTTTTCTTATTAGGTCACGATCCACTTGTCACACATATTTTACATCATCAGAAATTTTACAACTAAGTCATAGTGGGTGTCTGAAAATACTACGCAAAAGATGACTCTCAGGAGTCACTAAGTCAGACTATCCTAAAATTCCCACTCTTCCTAAAACTACATCCTAAGCTGGTCACCACTATATAAATCCATTGGGAAGCCCAGTGTACACTCCCCCACCCTCGGAAGATGTGTATGGAGAGGATACAACAACCCCCTCTCCAGCAGCTCCAGACCCTTCGTCTGCTAAAGGAACATAGTCAGGATTTTCCACCGGATTCTCCTCTGGGTCTTCCTCCATCTCCTCCGGAATATGTTCTGGAACTAATATAATGGGTACAGGAGGTGATCCTGGTGCAACTTGTTGTAATGGTTGAATAAACTGAGGCGGTTGGTGCTCCAAACTCCCGTGTTGTACTAAATGCTTAACGACCATGCTTAATTCTTTTAATTAAGACTTTTCACTTAAAACAAATACAGGACACACAGTCCAAATCTTTTAATCTCAACATAGGACATACAGTCCGAATGCTCAATCACGATGCCCTTAAACCGATGCACCAGTTTTAGGCTCGCGGATATGGAACTCACACTGTCCACAACAACTTAGGACACACGGTCCAAAAACAAAACTTGCAGGACACTCCGTCCCATGACACAGATCCTTGATCTACGTGTCCATACAACACTAGAATCCCGACGTCTCGGTTCTAGGCTCATTTTTCTGCTTATAAAACATTTTGCTCAGTGTAAAACAAAACCAAGCTTTGAAAACTCATCCAAGTTTAACGGAACACTTTCACTGAATAAAAACATTGTTACATAAATTCTTTTCTGTTAAAACGTTAATAAATTTCAAAAATCATTTATAATTTCCTTTGATTTCTAATTATTTCACTTTAAGAAATAATTTTCAATAAAGGTTAACAAAACAAAAATTTTAATAAATAAAAAGATTAAATAAATAAATTTCGAAAATTTAGATAATTAAATATTTAATATTAAATAATATTAAATAATATTAAATAAATAATATTAAATAACTAATATCACTTTTCTGTCAAAAGTAATTGTTCTGACTGCTGTAAATATTATTTTCGGGACTTAATCACTTTAAATAACATTTTATAATAAAATTGAATTTATTATATAAAAATTAGAGCCTGTGAAAAATTTCACGGTTTCACCCTTACTATTGCTTATTTACACTGTTTCCACAAAATATTATTAAAATAATAAATTTTTTCATTTTTTCTCAAAATCTCCCAAATTAATCCCTTTGATTAATTATCCAAGCTTATTAAGTTTCTATTCTTAATTAAAATTTTTAACACTGACCAATGTTAGATTACTCAGTCCAACACTCAACAGCAGATAAATTCCAATCACTACATAACATGGCATATATCAATTTATGACATGCATCACAATTATAATATAAACAAATAATCATAATCATGTAAGTTCACACATCACTTCAATTCAATTACTCAGATAAACATCACATCAATCTAGAAATTAATAGTAAACAGTATAATAAAATAAAATATTTCATACATAAAATTAATACATGACTCCACAAATAAGCATGAGATTATCTCAACTCCTCAGGCATACCCCCTTACCTCTTGAAGACCACACTATATTTCCTGTTAATTTTCTGATCCTGATATGATTTTTCTCCGTCAGCTTGACTCAGCTAACTCAATTATTTCCTTCAAACGAATTACAACCAAAATAAATCAAATCAAACAACAATACACTTAGTTTATGAAGGTTAGGGTTCGGCTTCAACCCATTATCTAGGTTAGGAAAAATTAAAATTTGATTAACTTAAGGATTAATGATCCATAAGTTAATTAAGCATGATTGATCACTTTGACCATGATTATGAACTAAGACATGAACTAAACTCATCTAGTTCTAAGAACTAGGGTTCGGTTTCCTCAAGATCCATAGACTAGAAGTTTTAAAATTTCATCAACTTTTTGGGATTTAATCAATATACAAAATTTAGAGTTTGATTCAAGTGTTACAAACAACTTTTGAATCACAAAACCCTTAAGTACACAAATCTAGGGTTTCGGTTTTGATGAGATCAATAGGTTAAAGTTTGATTTTTTTTGATCTTCTATATACTTGAATACAAGAACTAGCAAGATACAAAAGGATTGAATCATGAATCAAGTCATGAAAATGAAACAAAACCTAAAAACTCAAAGTTAACCTAGGTTCGGCCATAACCAGATTTTAGGGAAAGAAATTTCTCATGATCTTGTGCTTCTAGATGATGAAAATAGAGATGATTATAAGGTCATAGCAATTGGTTTCATGTCAAAAGGATTTTTCTAGAATTAGTTATGAATTTTTGAATCTAATTTCATGAACTTTGAACAAATGAAGAACATATGGATTCAAGTCCTAAATCTACCAAAGTGATGAAGATAAATGATTCAAATGACAAGAGGATAAGTTATTACCTCTTGATGATCCAAGAAAAACAAAGTTTGGATGATGTTCTTCAAGGTTTCTTATGGTGTTCTTATGGCAAATTTAAGAGCTTTTTGAAGAAGAAAGACATGGAAATGGAAGAAAGGTATTTATATGAAGAAGACAACTAATCTTAAGGAAGAAGACACTATTGAAGCCATGAGGGTTGGGCAAGGTTTGGTCAACTTGTCCAATGGCATTTGTTTGAAATTGTCATAAAAAGACAAGGGCAATTTGGTCATTTCATGGGAAAAATTAACTTTGTCATAAATGTGCCATTATGGCCATTATGATACGGATAAACTCGTCATAAATGCTCGTCAAGTCGGTCAATCCAACATCTCTGCTACGTTGCCGACTCCCCGATTCTTCTGGCTCAAGCTTTTCCTAGAGACATCTCGACTTATACGCCCGCAACAAATATAATATTTTAATTTTTTTACCAAAATTTTCAAAACTTCCAGTATCGTAGTAAATACGATAAAAACATTTTTCATCTCGTTCACGACTCAAAATTAGGTCTTCTGAGCAGTAAACTTTTACTGTCAGTGAAAACGCAGACCGGGTTCCGTCTGAATTTTCAACCCAAAATTTCATCGTAACTCTAAGATATAAAATATGACAGGAAAATAACAGTATTTTGTCCAAAACAATTTTCTAAGTCTCGGATAAAAATATATTTTTATATATTAATTACCGACACTAGAAAGCAGTGAAAATCGGGGTGTTACATTACTACCCCACTAAAAAAAATTTCGTCCTCGAAATTACGTACCTGTAAAAAGTTCAGGATACTGTAATCTCATCTTGTCCTCAACCTCCCACGTTGCTTCTCCAGTAGTTTCATTCCAAATAACTTTAACTAAGGAGATTTGCTTACCCCTGAGCCGCTTAATCATCTTATCTTCGATTCGTACAGGTGAAGTCTCATAAGACAAGTTTTCTTTTAATTGTACTTCATCGGGTTCGATTATATGTGATGGATCAGGAATATACTTCCTTAGTTGTGAAACATGGAACACATCATGAATATTTGAAAGAAAAGGCGGCAAAGAAATTTGATAGGCTACTGGACCAACACGACGAAGAATTTGGTATGGCCCAATGAATTTAGGAGTGAGTTTTCTGGATTTCATAACCCTACCTACCCCAGTCGTTGGTGTGACTCTCAGAAATACATGTTCACCTTCTTCAAACTCGAGAGGTCGTCTCCTTTGGTCTGAATAACTCTTCTGTCTACTTTGTGCTGTTTTCATCCTTTCACGGATTTGTTTTACTTTTTCCGTCGTCTGCTGTACGATTTCAGGCCCTAACATCATACTCTCTCCGTCTTGGTACCAACACAAAGGTGTTTGACATTTCCTTCCGTACAAAGCCTCATAGGGTGCCATCCCTATGCTTGAATGAAAACTGTTGTTATATGTGAATTCAATCAGTGGTAACAAATCATCCCAACTTCCTCGATGATCTAAAACACATGCTCTCAGTAAATATTCTAAGGATTGAATCGTTCTTTCCGTTTGTCCATCAGTTTGAGGATGGTAAGCTGAACTTAACCTTAACTTAGTTCCTAAGGCTCAATGTAAACTTCCCCAAAAACGTGAAGTAAACTTTGGATCTCTATCTGACACAATACTTGATGGTATCCCATGTAATCTGATTACTTCCTTGATATAGATATCCGTCAATTTCTCTACTGTATAATTAATCTTAACAGGTAAGAAATGTGCCGATTTCGTTAGCCTGTCAACAATTACCCAAATTGAATCAAAGCCTTTAGAAGTTCGTGGTAAACTTACCACAAAATCCATTGATATACTATCCCACTTCCATTCTGGTATATCTAGTGATGTAAGCATACCTCCTGGCCTTTGATGTTCCACCTTTGCTTTTTGACACGTCAGACAAGATGCAACGTATTCTGCTACTTTTTTTTCATGCCTGGCCACCAAAATCTTTGTTTCAAGTCTTGGTACATCTTCTTCGATCCAGGATGAATACTTCACTTACTCTTATGGGATTCATCTAAAATCATCTTTCTCATCTCATGATTATCAGGTACACATATTCGTCCATTGCACCTTAAGATATGATCTGATCCCAAGCTAAATTCTGCAACCTTTCCTTGTTTCATCAATTCCATCTTTTCCTGAAGATAGACATTCGAAATTTGTCGTTCTCAGATTTCTTCCATTAATCCACTTGAAATTTTGATCATTCCCACACTGATCTTCTCCTCATTAGATTCCATAATAAAATTGAGATCACGGAACTCTTCTATTAATTTCAATTCCCTTACCATCATAGCTGAGATATGAATGGCTTTTCTGCTAAGTGCGTCAGCTACAACGTTAGCCTTTCCAGGATGATACTGCAATTTGAAATCGTAATCTTTTAAAAATTCCATCCAACGTCTTTGTCTCATGTTGAGTTCCTTCTGATCAAACAGATACTTTAAACTTTTGTGGTCACTAAAGACATCGAATATTGCTCCGTACAAGTAATGCCTCCAGATCTTTAGTGCAAAAACCACTGCAGCCAACTCCAGATCATGCGTCGGATAATTTCTTTCATGTGTTTTCAATTGACGTGATGCGTAAGCTACAACTTTCCTATGTTTGCATCAACACACATCCTAAACCTTGATAAGAAGCATCACAATACACTTCGTAAGGTTCATTTGGTTCAGGCAGTATTAAAACTGGTGAAGTTGTCAACTGTTCCTTGATCTTCTGAAAACTTTCTTCACATTTGTCTTCCCATACAAAAGGTTGATCTTTTCTTGTAAGCAAAGTTAACGGCGCAACTATCTTGGAAAATCCTTCAATAAATCTTCTATAGTAACCGGCTAGACCCACAAAACTTCTGATCTTCGTTACTGTCGTTGGTCTTTCCCAAGAAAGTACTGCTTCTACTTTTGCAGGATCGACAGCAATACCTTCCTCGGTAATCACATGTCCTAAAAATTTCACTTCCTTAAGCCAAAATTCACACTTAGACAATTTCGCATACAGAACTTTCTCACGCAAAATCTGTAAAACTTGTTGCAAATGTTCTTTATGTTCCTCATTACTTTTAGAGTAAATAAGAATGTCATCAATGAACACCACAACAAACTTATCAAGAAACGGACAAAAAATCCGGTTCATATAGTCCATGAAAACGGCTGGTGCATTGGTTACTCCGAATGGCATTATGAGATATTCATAATGTCCGTAACGAGTTCTGAACGCAGTTTTTGGAATATCTTCACTTTTTACTCTAATCTGATGATAACCTGTTATCAAGTCAATCTTCGAGAACACAACAGCTCCTCGCAATTGATCCATCATATCATCTATACGCGGTAACGGATACTTATTCTTAATCGTCACTTTATTTAGTTGTCGAAAATCCACACAAAGTCTCGAACCTCCGTCTTTCTTTCTCACTAACAGAACCGGTGCTCCCCACGGAGAAACACTTGGTTGAATGAATTGTTTTGACAAAAGGTCCTCTAGTTGAGTTTCCAATTCGACAAGCTCTGTAGGCGCCATCCTATACGGAGAAATAGAAATTGGCCCTGTTCCTGGTATCAAATCGATGGAGAATTCAATTTCTCTTATTGACGGCAATCCAGGGACATCATTAGGAAACACATCCGGAAATTCTCTCACAATAGGCAGAGTACTCAAATCGATCTCCCTCTCGACTTCTAAGTTAGTTAAAAGCATGTATCCCTGACCTCTTTCTCTCGAAAAAGTTCTTATATGGTTGGTAGATAAAATTCCAGAAATCTCAGGATTAGGAAAAACTAGAGTCTTATTTGCACAATCTAACATAATATGGTTGGAAGATAATCAATCCATGCCTAAAATTACATCTAACTGTATTAAAGGCAGGCATATCAAATCAACAAGAAAATGTCTATCCTGAATAACAATAGGACAGTTCAGACATATAGAATTCACAACAACTGGTCTAACGGTTGGAGTTGAAACAATCAAGTCATAGGACAAAGAAGAAATAGGTAATTTCAAATGTTTCACAACATCCATCGAAATAAAGGAATGCGTCACACCCGAATCAAAAAGTACAGTTAAGAGATTGCCAGTTATGTCGCAACTACCTTGTATGAGATAGTCAGAATTAGAAGCCTCAGCACCACTCATGGTGTAAACTCTCCCCTTAGCCATCGGTTTATTGGTCTTGACAGTATTGACAACTGGTGTAGTCCTTGGTTTACCACAGTCTCTAGCCATATGTCCCATCTTACCACAAGTATAACACCTGGGTCCTTTCACTGGACAATTATTCGCCATATGATTTGGGTCTCCACACTTGAAACATTTCCTGATTGTGTTTTGATTTTGATTCTTCTGGTCTCCACCACTTGATGCAGTAGCTACAGGATGATAGGGTTGTTGATAACGATTACTTCCCGGTGCTCGATAATACGGTTTACTCTGGACCTGCTTCCCTTTCTGGTTCTGATATTGACTTTTTGATTTTGATGGTCCTCCCGCATATCCTCTGTTATCTCTTCCCTTTCTCATTTGCTCTATCTTTCTACATTTCTCAACCAAAGCTTGGAAATTCCTGATTTCCAACGGAAGTACAGATTCCTTAATCTCGAACCGTAATCCTGCTTCAAAACGTTCACACTTCCAATCTTCATCCGGATTGTTTTGAAAAAGTGAAAGTATTTGGCCAATGACTCGAATTTAGCTGCATACTCTCCTACAGTTAAATCCCTTTGAGATAGATGTAAAAATTCCTGCTCCTTCTCTGCTCGAGCGCTTTGTGGAAAATACTTGTTCAGAAACATGTTCTTAAATATCTCCCAAGTAATCACCTGATTTTCTGCTTCTAGTAGTTGCTTAGTGCCTCTCCACCAATACTCAGCATCCCCTAACAGCAGATGGGTAGCATACGGTACCTTCACTCCTTCTGGACTATTTATCAACTCAAAAATCTTCTCCACTTCCTGAATCCATAAGTCAGCCTTAATAGGATCCACATCTCCATGAAATTGTGGAGGATTCTGGCGTCTAAAAGCAGTAAGACTTTTACCTTGACTGTTCCGCTCGAATTTGTTCCTCGCAAATTCAGGGCAGCCATCGTTGCGCTTTGTTGTATAATAGCAAAGAGCTACATCCGCCATTGCTTGTGCAGCAAAGTTCATACCTCCTCCTTCTTCATAATTTTCCTCAAAATTCTCTTGACCGTTAACATGACCACCTCTACGTCCTCTTCCTCGACCGCGTCCACGTCCACGTCCAAGTCCACCCTCTGGTTCCATAACTGACCTACAAAACATAATCAGTTAATGGCAACCAGAAAATAAGGCTTTATCCTAATAACTAACACATATTACTTCTAAGAAGTAATTCAAACAATTCTCTTCAGAGATCACACAACATCAACACAACAGACCTACTCCCAAAGATTTCCCGAAAGACTCGACCAGCTCTGATACCACTAATTGCGACACCCCCTTTTCAGGTATCACATTTACGTAACATTATTCAAACATCAAACTAAATAAAATATTAAGTTGCTGGTTTTCTTCGGAAAATAAGATTAATTTTCTAATTATATATATATATATATATATAGTTGTGTAAAATTAATTTTATATATATATATATATATAGAATTATATATGTAAAATAGAGAAGTATATGTGAAATATATATAGTTGTGTATATTATATTATATTATGAGTGTTTGAATGCATGTGCGGAAAAAAAAAATTTATCACTACTACTTAAAATATATATATATATATATATATATATATATATATATATATATATATATATATATATATTTTAAAGTAGTAGTGATAAAAAAAAAAAATTCCGCACATGCATTCAAACACTCATAATATAATATACACAACTATATATATTTCACATATACTTCTCTATTTTACAACTAACCCTTTTCTTACTAGGTCACGATCCACTTGTCACACATATTTTACATCATCAGAAATTTTACAACTAAGTCATAGTGGGTGTCTGAAAATACTACGCAAAAGATGACTCTCAGGAGTCACTAAGTCAGATTATCCTAAAATTCCCACTCTTCCTAAAACTACATCCTAAGCTGGTCACCACTATATAAAACCATTGGGAAGCCCAGTGTACACTCCCCCACCCTCGGAAGATGTGTATGGAGAGGATACAACAACCCCCTCTCTAGCAGCTCCAGACCCTTCGTCTGCTAAAGGAACATAGTCAGGATTTTCCACCGGATTCTCCTCTGGGTCTTCCTCCATCTCCTCCGGAATATGTTCTGGAACTAATATAATGGGTACAGGAGGTGATCCTGGTGCAACTTGTTGTAATGGTTGAATAAACTGAGGCGGTTGGTGCTCCAAACTCCCGTGTTGTACTAAATACTGTAATATCATCCAGATGGGTGGTAGCGATACTTCAATGGTTTCCCTGCTATGAACTAACTGTTGTGGTCCTTCAGCAACTGTGCCTCGGAGTGTTCTTAAAGGACCAGTATAAGTAGCACTCCGAGCCCCTGGGTTAATAACCCAGGCGTCTCCTTTATCAGCATTGTCAAACGTCAGGGATCGTACCCCCGAGTAGTTCAAATCCACCTCGTCCGGATCCATCTAAAATGTTTGTAAGGGTGAGTTTCCAATATATGAGTTTTATAAGATAACCCCATGCACGACTCTCAAATAGCAATTACCAAGTATTCACAGTATAATAACATAAATTATAACAGTAAAATGATATAATTCACAGGGCTTCATGCCCGACAATCATCATCATTTTATAAGAATGCATGACACTTCAATGTTCAATCTCTAATTTGGTACCTAATCTCCGGAGATCCCACAACTTTCTGTTTCGTTTCAAGCTGATCAGGCTCGCACATGGCGCATTGTAAAAACGAACAAAACAATGCCCAAGAAAATCAATGGTGCACATCCCCATTCCCGATAGGATGTTCATGCCAGCACCTAACACAATTGTGCACATCCCCATTCCCGTTAGGATGCTCATGCAAAGCAACGACACAATTGTGCACATCCTCATTCCCGTTAGGATGCTCATGCAAAGCAATGACACTATTCCCCCATTCCAGTTAGGAAATAGCGGCACATATATTCAATCTGGACACAAAGTCCTATATATTGGCTCACACATATAGAGGCTCAATATTTAAATGGAACACAGTCCATAAAAGATACATTGATCCACTCCGGAACTCAATGATCATCACCACCTGACACGTCTGTCATATACATTGATCCACTATGGATTCAATGCCATTTACATGACACAATGGCCATTAAATGCATGAGAAAAACTTTTATTCTCGTTTGTTTTCTTTGTCGTAATGATCTTTCCTCGTCGAAGCACAAAGCTTAACGACCATGCTTAATTCTTTTAATTAAGACTTTTCACTTAAAACAAATACATGACACACAGTCCAAATCTTTTAATCTCAACATAGGACATACAGTCCGAATGCTCAATCACGATGCCCTTAAACCGATGCACCAGTTTTAGGCTCGCGGATATGGAACTCACACTGTCCACATCAACTTAGGACACACGGTCCAAAAACAAAACTTGCAGGACACTCCGTCCCATGACACAGATCCTTGATCTACGTGTCCATACAACACTAGAATCCCGACGTCTCGGTTCTAGGCTCATTTTTCTGCTTATAAAACATTTTGCTCAGTGTAAAACAAAACCAAGCTTTGAAAACTCATCCAAGTTTAACGGAACACTTTCACTGAATAAAAACATTGTTACATAAATTCTTTTACATTAAAAACGTTAATAAATTTCAAAAATCATTTATAATTTCCTTTGATTTCTAATTATTTCACTTTAAGAAATAATTTTCAATAAAGGTTAACAAAACAAAAATTTTAATAAATAAAAAGATTAAATAAATAAATTTCGAAAATTTAGATAATTAAATATTTAATATTAAATAATATTAAATAAATAATATTAAATAACTAATATCACTTTTCTGTCAAAAGTAATTGTTCTGACTGCTGTAAATATTATTTTCGGGACTTAATCACTTTAAATAACATTTTATAATAAAATTGAATTTATTATATAAAAATTAGAGCCTGTGAAAAATTTCACGGTTTCGCCCTTACTATTGCTTATTTACACTGTTTCCACAAAATATTATTAAAATAATAAATTTTTTCATTTTTTCTCAAAATCTCCCAAATTGATCCCTTTGATTAATTATCCAAGCTTATTAAGTTTCTATTCTTAATTAAAAATTTTAACACTGACCAATGTTAGGTTACTCAGTCCAACACTCAACAGCAGATAAATTCCAATCACTACATAACATGGCATATATCAATTTATGACATGCATCACAATTATAATATAAACAAATAATCATAATCATGTAAGTTCACACATCACTTCAATTCAATTACTCAGATAAACATCACATCAATCTAGAAATTAATAGTAAACAGTATAATAAAATAAAATATTTCATACATAAAATTAATACATGACTCCACAAATAAGCATGAGATTATCTCAACTCCTCAGGCATACCCCCTTACCTCTTGAAGACCACACTATATTTCCTGTTAATTTTCTGATCCTGATATGATTTTTCTCCGTCAGCTTGACTCAGCTAACTCAGTTATTTCCTTCAAACGAATTACAACCAAAATAAATCAAATCAAACAACAATACACTTAGTTTATGAAGGTTAGGGTTCGGCTTCAACCCATTATCTAGGTTAGGAAAAATTAAAATTTGATTAACTTAAGGATTAATGATCCATAAGTTAATTAAGCATGATTAATCACTTTGACCATGATTATGAACTAAGACATGAACTAAACTCATCTAGTTCTAAGAACTAGGGTTCGGTTTCCTCAAGATCCATAGGCTAGAAGTTTTAAAATTTCATCAACTTTTTGGGATTTAATCAATATACAAAATTTAGAGTTTGATTCAAGTATTACAAACAACTTTTGAATCACAAAACCCTTAAGTACACAAATCTAGGGTTTCGGTTTTGATGAGATCAATAGGTTAAAGTTTGATTTTTTTTGATCTTCTATATACTTGAATACAAGAACTAGCAAGATACAAAAGGATTGAATCATGAATCAAGTCATGAAAATGAAACAAAACCTAAAAACTCAAAGTTAACCTAGGTTCGGCCATAACCAGATTTTAGGGAAAGAAATTTCTCATGATCTTGTGCTTCTAGATGATGAAAATAGAGATGATTATAAAGTCATAGCAATTGGTTTCATGTCAAAAGGATTTTTCTAGAATTAGTTATGAATTTTTGAATCTAGTTTCATGAACTTTGAACAAATGAAGAACATATGGATTCAAGTCCTAAATCTACCAAAGTGATGAAGATAAATGATTCAAATGACAAGAGGATAAGTTATTACCTCTTGATGATCCAAGAAAAACAAAGTTTGGATGATGTTCTTCAAGGTTTCTTATGGTGTTCTTATGGCAAATTTAAGAGCTTTTTGAAGAAGAAAGACATGGAAATGGAAGAAAGGTATTTATATGAAGAAGACAACTAATCTTAAGGAAGAAGACACTATTGAAGCCGTGAGGGTTGGGCAAGGTTTGGTCAACTTGTCCAATGGCATTTGTTTGAAATTGTCATAAAAAGACAAGGGCAATTTGGTCATTTCATAGGAAAAATTAACTTTGTCATAAATATGTCATTATGGCCATTATGATACGGATAAACTCGTCATAAATGCTCGTCAAGTCGGTCAATCCAACATCTCTGCTACGTTGCCGACTCCCCGATTCATCTGGGTCAAGCTTTTCCTAGAGACATCTCGACTTATACGCCCGCAACAAATATAATATTTTAATTTTTTTACCAAAATTTTCAAAACTTCCAGTATAGTAGTAAATACGATAAAAACATTTTTCATCTCGTTCACGACTCAAAATTAGGTCTTCTGAGCAGTAAACTTTTACTGTCAGTGAAAACGCAGACCGGGTTCCGTCTGAATTTTCAACCCAAAATTTCATCGTAACTCTAAGATATAAAATATGACAGGAAAATAACAGTATTTTGCCCAAAACAATTTTCTAAGTCTCGGATAAAAATATATTTTTATATATTAATTACCGACACTAGAAAGCAGTGAAAATCGGGGTGTTACACATGCGGTCTGCCAACTCGGGCTTTTTGAGAATCTGCTTAATAGGGTGATCAGTTTTGACAATCACTTGGTGACTCTGGAAATATGGACGCAATCGCCAAGCTGCAGTTACCAGAGCCAAAACTAGCTTTTCTATGACTTGATACCGGGTTTCGGCGTCATGAAGGACTCTGCTGATGAAATACACCGGCATTTACGTTTTCTCTACTTCTTGCACAATGACCGCACTGATGGCGTATTCGGTGGCTGACAGGTATAAATATAACTCCTTCCCTGGGATGGGTCGAGTTAATATTGGCGGTGAAGACAAAAAGGTCTTGAAATCGACAAAGGCCTTCTCACATTCCTCAGTCCACGCGAAGGTTTGAGGCCTCTTCAATAATCTAAAGAAACGTCGAGCTTTCTCTGCAGATCTGGGAAGAAACCGAGATAATGATGCTAGCCGCCCTGCAAGTCGCTGCACTTCTTTAACATTTTGTGGGCTTCGCATCTCAATCACAGCTCGGCATTTATCAGGATTGGCCTCGATTCCCCGGTGTGTCAACATAAAACCGAGGAATTTTCCACCTTGGACACCAAAGACACACTTTTCTGGATTCAACCTCATATTGTACTTTCTCAACTGCTGAAAAATTTCCTCCGAATCCTTCGGGTGATTGTTGTGGTCGTCGGATTTTACGACCATATCATCCACATAAACCTCCATATTCCTTCCGATCTGTTGTTCAAACACCTTGTCCATGAGCCTTTGGTAGGTTGCTCCAGCATTTTTCAATCCGAATGGCATTACCCGATAACAATAGTTCGAGCCTTCAGTTATAAAAGTTGTTTTCTCCTCGTCTGGGGGATACATTCGGATCTGATTGTACCCCGAGTATGCATCCAAGAAGCTCAAAATTCTGTACCCGGAAGCACCATCCACCAATCTGTCAATACTCGGTAAAGGATAAGAATCCTTCGGACAAGCTTTGTTTAAGTCTGTATAATCAGTGTACATGCGCCACTTGCCGTTTGCTTTTTTGACCAGAACCACATTGGCCAGCCAAGTAGTGTATTCTATTTCTCGAATAAAGTTGGCTTTAACCAACTTTGTTGTTTCTTCTTCCACCACTTTTCTTCTTTCCTCACCAAGTCTCCTTTTCCTCTGAGCTACCGGTTTTGCCTCAGGACAGATTGCCAGCTTGTGGCACAAGAAATTGGGGTCAATCCCCAGCATGTCTGATGTTGTCCAGGCGAACAAATCGGCGTTGCTGCGGAGTACTCCCTTTATTTTTTCTTTTAAAGTCGGCTCAAGTTGACCGCCTAGCTTGGTGCACTGATCGGGCTGTGATCCAAGCTGGAATTTCTCCAACTCCTCAATGGGTTGTGGCCGTTGTTCTTGCATGTCAGTCCTCGGGTCTAGTTCGACAGAACTAACTGAATTTACTGACTTGTCTTTTCCTCTGTCTTGTGTTTCTGCAGGTGTAGGTTTGAGTTTGCTTACACGCAAACTATCGGCATAGCATTGTCCGGCCATTTTTGATCAGCCCTGATAGCAATTATGTCTCCCGAGTTGGAAGGAACTTCATAGTAAGGTGGAGAGTAGAGACCACGGCTCCCAACTCGTTCAAGGATGGTCTCCCGATCAAGATATTGTACGATGTTCTTGCATTAACCAACACGTCACTGACCGGAATAGTTTTGGATGTTTTGCCATCTCCAAAAGTAGTTAGGAGGTCTATGTATCCTCGGGTATCCACTGCTCCCCAAAAAAAGCCGACTAGTTTACTGTCGTATGGCTGAATAGATTTTTCTGGGATCCCGAGCTTCTGAAATGTTGAATAATATAGGATATCAGCCGAGCTCCCCTGGTCAACGAGAGTTCTCTTGACCGAGAAGTTGGCCAATTGCACTGTGATTACCATTGGGTCGTCCTGATTAGAATCCACACCCAAGAAGTCTTCATCGGAGAAAATAATCGGTGGGGAAGTCCTCGGAGGTTTGCCAGCTACCGAGTTTACAGTCCGAATAGCCCG
Source organism: Sophora flavescens (assembly GCA_030762895.1). NCBI lineage: Eukaryota > Viridiplantae > Streptophyta > Magnoliopsida > Fabales > Fabaceae > Sophora > Sophora flavescens. The sequence continues at coordinate 189,534,629 of CM061065.1, forward strand.
CAGGTGTTTTCTCCGAGCTGAACTGGTTGTGCCTCCTCCCGCGAATCCACCTGAAATAGTGTTTATTACACCTCGGACGGTGTTATCCTCCTCCCTCCTTTCATTCTGATCTTCCCTATTTTCTGTTCTTTCATTATTTTGCCAACCGGTGCCCCTTCCAGGGCTTTAGCCACCTCCTATTCTTCTACCTCTGCCACGCCCTTCACCATTGTTGTGATTTCTCCGAACGAAATTGTTCAGATGACCAGCTTGTACTAACTCCTCAATCTTGTCACGCAGGACGCAACACTCCTCGAAGGTATGCCCGTAGTTACGATGGTACCGACAATGCTTCTGTCGATCGGCATTTTGGGGCGTGTGGCCGCGGTTGGGGAGCTGCAAAAGTTCTGCGTTGTAAGCTTCCTCAAATACCCGAGCTCGATTGGTGTTGAGGGGGGTATAGTGCTCATACTTCGGTCCCCTATGTAAATGCTCAGATGTGTTTTTGTATTTTTGCTTGTCACCTCCAGCCCTCCTATTCTCTCTCCCTTCTCGTCTATCAGAATCATCGGTTCTTTATCTTTTCTTAGACTCTTCAATTTCCTCCATATTAATGAATCCGGCAGCTTTCCTCCTCAACTCATCCATACTGGTTGGAGGCTTCCGAGCTAGGTGTCTGGCGAAAGGGCCAGGCCGTAATCCGGTCAAGATGGTATGTAGCGCGACATCGGCACTGAGATTCCGGATGAGGACAGTCTCTTTGCTGAACCTGGCCATAAAATCACGCAGAGACTCGTTTTTTCTTGCTTAAAATTTACCAACGAGGCCGAGGTTTTTTGATGAGCTCGGCTCATGGCAAACTAAGCATTGAATTTAGTCATAAACGTGTCAAAAGAGTCAACTGATGCTGGCGGTAGCTGAGTATACCAGCTTAATGCAGCATCTTTCAGAGTAGTAGGGAAGACTTTATACATGATAGCATCATCGTCGGTAAAGAGGTATATTTGAGTAGTGAAATCATCTAAATGACGTTCCGGGTCCGAGGTGCCATCATACCTGTCAATATTTATTGGTTTGTAGTTGACTGGTAGAGGGACCTCCATGATGGCGTCGGTGAAGGGATGTCTCGGCCTCCTCGCGCCGGCCCTTTCATTAGGCCTATTTGCCTGAAGTGAAAGTTCAGGGGCCTGCCTAGGAAATTCCTCCTCGCCTCTTCGGTCCACATGGTGAGAAACACGGGGTTGTGGGATTCCTTCTTCTCTGCGCGTGTTTCCGGATCCTTCATTCTCAGCTGTCTGACGCTCCCTCTCATGAGGAGAAGAGGCAGACCTTTCTCTGCTTTGTTCACGACAGCTGTTCTGCCGACGAATCTCCTCATTCTCCCTTCTCAGCATTGCCACTTGTGCGAGGAGTTCTTGAATAATGGGATTGTCAGTCGCCACCGCTAGGTTTGTGGATCGTTCTCCATTATCCCCATTGTTAGCATTCTCTGGCCCCTCTCTCCTGCAGTTCCCGCTCCTTGTCCTCGCCATTGTTTGTGGTATGGGAAAATTTTGCTTCGATTCCCACAAACGGCGCCAAATGTTCCGTCCAAATATGTCAAGTGAGAGATACTCGTCCGGAGAAGCTCTTGTGGGGGTGTTTTGGAATAGCTTGACAGAATCGGAATTCTGCTCCTACGTATCCAAATGGGAATCAAAGCAAACGTAGTTCTAAGTGAGGGGGTTGGACCCCTTTTTATGGAGATGTTTTGGTGTAACAGTTTGAGTTGGACTGTTATTGAGATCTTATTTGTTAGGATCGGATTGTTATTGTAATTAGATAAAGATAAGGATAAGGCTCCGAGTTATACGGAGGGATATTTGGACCAGCGAGATATTTGGCCCAGTCAGTTGTGACTGGATTGCACGAGACCGAGGTTCCTTCACCGGTGGTTTATTACGGGATAGATCCGAGTATTTATTCTCGGATGATAAATGTATTAACGAGTCCTCGGCTTTAGAGGAGTTCGAGTCAAGGCCCATTTATAAGTGTAAGCTCGGTTGGTCCAATTTATTAACAAGTCCTCGACAATTCCTCGACCTTATATTTTCGGTCAGTACAGAAATGATTCTAGGATCAATCTTACCCCACTTTTCCAGTAATGACAAGGAAAAACTGAAGAGTGGAATGGATTTCATTGGCATCAATCACTATGCAAGTTTTTATGTCCAAGACTGCATCCAATCAGTGTTTGAACATGGGCCTGGGACGTCCACTGCAGAAGGTTCATATCAACCAACTGCACAAAAAAATGGTACCAAGGAGATAAAATAAAATGAGAAAAATAAATTCCATGGAAACATGATGTCTCAAAAATCGGTCTGGGACTTTATCTTCCTATAATCAAATGATCATTGACACATTTGTGAGAAAGCATTGGAAGGTAAAATAAAAATAGAATGCTTGCAGCCTTTTCAATGGCTTCAGTTTTCTTCCCATGTCTGCAACTATTCATTTGTGAATCTGGTAGCAGGAAATTCATAAGAGTCAATAGCTCAATACCATAAGGGGCATAAATATCTACAGAACTGAAGCCACAAACCACTATCAAAGAAAGGTTCATCAAATCCAAGTTGCATCAAAGTCAGAAAGCAGTTCTATGTTGAACAAAGTCAACAAACATATCCACCAAAAAAAGTCAACAAACATAGCTTCGGTAAGCTCACTCTTTTTGTTTTTTCTTATTTTTTTGCTCAAGAAGAAATGATGATGATTAAAAATCCAATTTTTCTTCTACTATGTAAAATATTTATCTAGGTCCAATTTTGTAAAGTGTTCTAGATCCAATAAAAAAATATGAACTTTATGCAAAATTAGCATGAAAATTTATGATACAATCACCAACAAAAAAGGGAAAGAAAAGAGTGGATAAACTGCTCACTCTGTTTATTGCACATGAACACATGGAGGGTCCTCGTTGGCAATCATGATGCCTATCATCATTGGAAATCTTATAGATGAATAACTCTTAGCATAAAATGTTGTAAATTAAGAGTCATATATAAAGAAGTAGACAAAAGCAAGCAGTGGTCTTCGGGCACAAACCTTTTATAGATCTCGTGCATGTGGCAATGAAGCCTAACTCTGAAGCCTATCATTAGGTGTAAATAATTCAAATATACCATAGAATTATTGATATTTATACAGGTTCTTGATGCAAAATGTTCAAGAATTATTGTTCTGTAAGGAACGGTGGCGGATTCATTCTTGAGTGAAGGCAAGTTAATTTAGAGGTTCAAACGAACTTTTAATAAACCTTAGTTGAAACGAATTAAGGAATCAATCGCAGTAAACCTAGTTCTTCCTCCGGCATCTGAAAAACCCTTTCACCAATTCAATTCAAATCAAATCCTCTCGCCGAAAAGCCCCAAACTTTTCCTGTTTCACTGCGCCACCAGCTGCAATTCTGATGCGCGTACAATCGTTTCAAGCAAGTCAACACTGACAATAAGAAAAGCGTAGGTCAGTGTGCATTTTTCAGAAACCAATTAGAGCGTGAAAAACGCTTCATTTTCTCAGTATCCAAAGAGGGTGATTATGAAAGCAAATACACACACAGAGACAATGAGACAGAGAGCAAAAGAGAGAGGGGGGAAAACCTGGATTAGATATTAGGGAGTGGGTGTATGATGGGCGCCCAAACAATCTGTCACAATTCTAGGTTTTTGGTGGTGGTGAGGGCGGAGGACACGCGGCGGAGCTTCAGTGGTGGACGCGCATGGTGGAGGAGCTGGGCGGCGATAGCGGTGGGCGCACGGGTTTGGATTAGCAGTGTGGGAGAACCGGGGGAGAGCTGAGCGAGTGGCGTGATAGAGAGATTGGAAGCAATGTAGAAAGTAGTGTGGGAGAACTGAGTAGTAGAAGGAATGAATTTTAGGGATGCCACGTCGGATAGTTAGTGAGTTGGAATAAATTTATATAAATATAAACGTTGGATAGACAATTTTACTATTTTTATGTCAATATTAGGATTTTTTGCTTTTTTTTTTAATTTTTTTAAAGAAAACTTAATTTTTTTCCACGTTTATTTTTTTTATTGTTAAATTTTTTAATTTTTTAAATTTTTTTTAGTTTTTATATTTTTTTTACGTTTTCCTTAATTTTTTAAATTTTTTTCTTAAATTTTTTTTTTGCTAATACTTCTTTTTTCAATTTATTTGTATACACTGATAGTGTAAAGTTTTTTTATACTGTCAACCAATCATAAATTGACAAACAGTAAAAGTAGAGTTGTCATGTTCTCGATATATTAATTTTTACATAATTATATTTTAATTAATATATAATTTAATATTTTTTATATTTTTTATTTATATATATACATATATTTATAATATTTTTCGGTTCGAATCGAATCAAACCAAATCAATTTTAATTGGTTCGGATATTGTTATTGACTTTTTAAAGTTTATAATTTTTTTATCTATACTAATATAAAAGATGGATAGACAATTTTACTTTAAATATACATGTCGACACTAGGTCTTTTTGTTTTTTACTTTTTTTAAAAAAAATAATTTTTTTTACATTTATTTTTTTTTGCTAATACTTCTTTTTTGAATTTATTTGTATACACTGACAGTGTAAATTTTTTTACACTGTCAACCAATCATAAATTGAAATATAATAAAAATAGAGTTGTCATGTTCTTCATGTTTTAATTTTTACATACTTATATTTTAATGTATATATAATTTAATATTTTTTATATTATATATATATATATATATATATATATATATATATATTTAATATTTTCCAGTTCGAACCGAATTAAACCAAACCAATTTTAATTTTAATTTTTAGTCAGGAAAGGTAGTAAAGCTATCATGTTCTTCGGAAAAGTTTAGGGTCGTAAGACTCAAACCAATAATTTAAATAATTTGAAAATCCGACCCAACCAATTAAATTGGTTCGTTTTTTTTCTTTTTTATGCACGGCTCCGAATTGAACCAAACCCAATGATCATTAATTGGGTTATTTTGGAACCGAACCAATTACTACATTTTAGTACTTATATATATTTTAATATTCAATATGTATATCACTTTATCAATTAACAACTTTTCTTCTATTATTCTTGTAATAGTAGAAGGAGTTGTCAACCGAAAAATTATTTTAGATTCTTTAAATTCATTTATTTTTTAAACATATATTCTTTATAATATTTTATAAAAATATATTTTTTCCTTCGAATTAGTTTTTTTTCTAATTTACTTTTTTTAAAATGTTTATTTTATAATTGATTTTTTTAAAAAATATTTTTGTTTTCTAATTAATTTTATTTTTCAAATTTTTTTGAATATTTTTTCTAATTATTATTTTCCTAATTTTTTAAAAATATTTTTTATAACTTTTTTCTAATTTTTTTATAATTTTTTTTCCTGATTTACTTTTTTGCTAAAAATTTTTTAAAATATATTTTTTACTACTTTTTTTTTAAATATATATTTGTTTCTAATTAATTTATATATTTGTATAATTAATTTTATTTTTCTAGTTTTTTTTTAAATCTATTTTTTCCTAATTTTTTTCATAAATTATTTTTCTAATTATTCTTCGTTTAATTTTTTTCTAATTTACTTTTTTCTTTTTCCTTTTAAAATATTTTTTATAATTAATTTTTTATTTTTTTATTTATTTTTTAACGTTTTCCTTAATTTTTTTTTAAAATTTCCTAATAGTTTCTTTTGCTAATACTTTTTTTTTGTTAATTTATTTGTATAAACTGACATTGTAAAGGTTTTTTGCACCATCGACTAATAATAAATTAGTAAATAGTAAAAGTAGAGTTGTCGTGTTCTTGATGTTTTAATTTTTATATACTTATATTTTAGAGTATATATAATTTAATAGTTTAAAAATTAATATTTTATATATTATCTATATATATTTTTTAATATTTTTCAGTTCGAATCGAATCAAACTAAACCAATTTTAATTGGTTCAGATAGTGTTATCGACTTTTTAAAGTTTATAATTTTTTTTGTTTTTAAATATTTTTAGCCAGAAAAGGTAGCAAAGCTACCGTGTTCTTCGAAAAAGTTTGGGATCGTAAGACTCGTACCAATAATTCGATGAATTTGAAAATCTGAAACAACCAATTAAATTGGTTCTTTTTTTTTCTTTTTTTTGCACGGCTCCGAATTAAACCAAACTCAATGGTCATTAACTCGGTTATTTTGGAACCGAACCAATTACTATGTTTTAATATTCAATATGTATATCACTTTATCAATTAACAACTTTTCTTCTACTGTTCCTGTAACAGTAGAAGGAGTTGTCGACCGGTGGATTATTTTGGATTATTTAAATTTATTTATTTATTTTATAAACTTATATTCTTTATAATATTTTTAAAAAAATTTATTTTTTTACGGCTCCGAATTGAACCAAACTCAATGGTCATTAATTCAGTTATTTTTGAACCAAATCAATTACTATATTTTAATATTTACATATATTTTAGTATTCAATATGTCTATCACTTTATCAATTAACAACTTTTCTTCTATCGTTCCTATAATAGTAGAAGAAGTTGTCAACTGGTGGATTATTTTGGATTATTTAAATTTATTTATTTTTTAAACATATATTCTTTCTAATATATATTTTTTAATTTTTTTCCCCGAATTAGTTTTTTTCTAATTTACTTTTTTTAAAATGTTTATTTTTATAATTGATTTTTTTAAAATGTTTTTGTTTTCTAATTAATTTTATTTTCTAATTTTTTTGAATATTTTTTTCTAATTATTATTTTCCTATTTTTAAAAATATTTTTTCATATACTTTCCTAATTTTTTAATATTTTTTGAATTATTTTTATTTTCTAATTTACTTTTTTATTTTTCTAATATCTGTATTGACATAAATAGAGACAGAGCTATTCATATTTTGTATTTTTTTCTACATCATTTCCTTTGTTTTTTCTATTTTAAATAATAAATCTGTATCTATACTAATTAATAAGGGGAGATGCTGATTTTAGTGTAGCACAATGGTGCAAGCCACATGTCAAGTGATGAATTTTTTTTATTTTTTTTATTTTCTAAAATTTATATATTTTTTGTTTTAAAATATTTACAAAACGGTAAAGGTACAATGTTTTGGGAGTCAAACACGACAATCTCTGAATTGACATAAATAGAGGTAGAGCTATTCATATTTTCTAATCTATTTTTTTCTACATCATTGCCTTTGTTTTTTCTATTCTAAATAATAAATCTATATCTATACTAATTAATAAAGGGAATTGATGATTTTCTAATAAAGTGACACGTGTCAGTACCACATGATTTAAGAGGATTAGTTGATCATTAGTAATAATCGAAGAGGAACACTTAACACATAGTATTACATTACGTATTGTAATATCATTTTAAAATAAAAATAATATTCAGTTCTTTGCACTCAAATTATAGATAAAATTGTTTCAAGGTTTTTGCTGATCACTTCTATATATAAATAAAAAGTCTTAGAGATGAATGAGTACCACCATTATGGGTGAGAATGAAATATTGAAAGCAATTTGAAATAAGTCAAGAAAATGTTTGACATAGTGGACTTAATTTGGGATAAAGGAAAAAAAAGTTTCATATATATAGAGACACAATTCATGTTATTAATGATAACAATGCTATCAATAATAATAGTAATTGATAACCCTTACATTGCACGGGTACAAAAAATACTAGTAGCATTAGATGGCAAAAAGAGTATGAGATGGCGCTACCAGATTTTGAGGGTCTATTTTAATATATTATAATAGAAGTTTAGATTATTTGAAACCAATAACAATATGCTCATTTCACCCTTCAAAACTAATTACCCAACAAGTATTATTGATTATATCATTTCATACCCTTCATCACTTCATATCATTTTTGTAATTGATTGGTTTTTACTTAACTCGGATGAAATATCTTAAAATCGTTTTTCAACAAATATATTTAAACATAAAATTGATTATATTATAATCGATTATTATAACCAATTATTGAAATAACAACTTTTTCTCGTAGCTAACTCAAATAGACATTTAGTGTGTTTGGTTCCACTTCTGGTAACACCAAAAATGCTTTTACATCTGTGAAACGTGATTCTGGTAAAAAAAAAAGATGTTTGGTTACATATTTGGAGAAACAATTTTGCATCCAAAATCAATTCTATCAGAAGCAGCTTGGAATAGTTTCTGCTTTTGGATTGAAAAAGAATACTAAGTTTTACATCAAATTTACTTTTAAAATAAAAACACTCAAACATAAATCACTTTACTTTAAACTCAATTATTTTGAAATCAATTTTACAAAATCAATTCCATTCAAAATCATGTTTGTGAAACACTCATCCAAACACACACTTAATATCTTGAGTACTGTCATTTTTCTCTGATATATAAAATAGTTGGATGACTTGCTTTGATCCTCGATCCTCATTTTCTCTCTTCTCACTTTCTTTCTCACATCTTTCTCTCTTCTATTTTTTCTCCTAAACCAAACACAATATTAGTGTAAATAAGAGTAGACCTCTATTTCTATATCTGATATTATAAGCACATTATTTTTGTTAGAGTCTCGTCGATCAGTAATCAATGTTATGATTAAAGAATCCCAAAAAAAAAAACTAAATATACAACTTTTAATATTAAGATATCATTTTCTCATGAAAGATCCATCCCCTCCTTTTTTATATTTTGATATTTCTCTCTTTTTTACGAAAGAGAATCCAAACCCCCCTGTTTATACCAACGAGATTGACATACGATGGTGAACTTATGTCCCTTGACCAAATGGTTAGAATGAGAATTTTTGTTAGAAGGGGATTCAATCCTCAGATGTCATTGATTCCCCACCAGAAATTAGTGACCGCTTCCGGATATACTCCTGATCAGGACTAAAAAAAAGAAAAAAAATCCCACGGCTTATTAAAAAAATAAAAAATTCCAAAACCCACGGATCAATATCTCGGCTACTGAATTTGTCAAAAAAACAAAATCTCGGCTACTGAAAAATATAGTTGGGTGACTGGCTTTGGTTGTCAGTCCTCAGCAAAGAAGTGCAGAGTTGTCTGGTTGTCTCAATTCATCTTCTTGCTTTGCTCAGGTAATCTCTTACTTCCTCTGTCACCATTGACCACTTTTCGCAACATGATTTGCTTATCCTGCTATGAGTCTATTTGTGATAAATCTGACCTTGAGATAAATCCACTCACCTAAAAAAACTGAGATAAATCTGTCATTTTTGTCATCAAAATTTGACCTTTTTATCCGCTTCTTTCAAATTTCAATATGACTTGCTATACTGCATTCGTTGGAGAATCTGGCTTTTAGTTTTCGGTATGAAGCTTTGACTTTGCGGCTTCCCTGTTTAAATTATGATAATTTCAATGTTTTTGACTGATCTGACACTCATTATGATAAGTAATGGGGATGAGTTTGAGGAAGCCAGTGTCCTTGATTTCATCAAAGACTTGCCAAAACTTGAGAGGCTTTGTATGAGTGGAGAAGTGTACATCGAGGTTAGAATACGACAACATTAATATGAGTCTATTATTATAGTTCACTTGGATATGATTTGGTGACCCTTATGCTAGCTTGGTAGATTTATATAAAACTACAGAACAACGTAATAATCTGTTTGACATGTGGGCTGTTCTCTCTAACTACACAATTGACAATTCAACATGGAGTGTTTTTTCCACAAAAGGGATGGCAGCTACTAAGATATGTTTCATGAAAGTGAAACCAAGGACTAACATTACATCATGCATGAAATGTCTTAGGTTCTAATTCTCTGATATATGTTTTTACAATTTTTCACATTATTTCTACTTAGCTTGGCCACATGATTTGTTTTTCCAAACCCTTTATGTTACTCATCTATTGTTGATCAAAATTGAAGCGTTTTGATTGATGGTTGCATATGATAATTGGGCGCCTTGTCTTATATGTAGATAGTTGTGTTGTGTTATTCTATTTGGACCTGCACTAATATCTCAGTTTTGTTGTTTGGATCCATAGATGTTGTCTATGGGTGTCATTATGCAAACGCTACAAAAGTCAATCAACTTAAAATATCTGGAATTCGATGGTGTGGATTTCAATCAATCAAGAGAAATTTTGTTTGTTGTTTCTTTACTTAGAAGTTCTCCCATATATAGAGCTATAGTATGTTTGAGGAAGCACTGCCTGACCATCTGAGGGAGTTATACTGCAATAGCTTTTGCCTCAGCCAGCTTCGGAAAGTGAATATCACAGTTAGAACTGCCTATGAGCATGCACTGGACTTGAGACGGTTTCTACTGGCAAATTCCTCATCATTGGAGATCCTTACATTCAAGGTTGGTATTGGTCTGAAACAATCAGATACGCCTAAACTATTGAGGATTTCGCAAGATTTGTTACAGATGGGACGAGCATCACAAAGAACAGAAGTTAAGTTCCTTTATGGTAGCTCACTAGACCGTGATTGAAATTGATTTTAGTCTTCAATGCCCCAATCTCTGCATGTGTCTTGGTTAGTTTGGTTTTGTTTTACATACCAGAAAATGGGCTTCTCTATTGTTTTATCAGTGCATATGCCTGCACGAAACAGAACAGTTTTATGCTCATTTTGAAGTAGAAGCTATGTTATTTGTTTTTTCTATGGTAAAATATAGATAAATGTGGTGGATCTCTAGTAATTTATGCTACAAGACGATACCTCCTGACTTGCTATAACTCTGAAGTAACCAACCTAAGGCATCATTCAATGAAAGACTTTTCTTGGTTAAACACATCATCTATTCTCCTAATGATGGAAAGCATCATAGCTAGCATATTTATTATATTTGTTTTTTTTTCTTTCGTAGCTTATTGATATGTGTCGTCTATCTCATTTCCACGTACTGGATATTTTAATAACAGTTATGCAATTTTTCAATTGAAAATATGTACTACCCTTCGGTGGGGTATGCAACATTAAATTGAATATTCTGATCAACTTTGCCATACTAACTTTTAAGAACTGCCTTTGGTTTCTCAAGAGACAGATATTTTCACTCCCTCGGTCATTTTATAAATGCAAGGTTCACTGTACATGGTTTTAGTTAAGCATTTATCCTGGTAGCCCTGGTTACTCTAAGGATGACAACTCTGGTTCCACCATAATTGAGGCCTCTGATCATTCTCCAGAACATTTATCAAGCCTTCCAACGACTTTGACTAATGGAGTTAAAGGAGAAAGCCCATAAACACCATTCATAAACCTCATTGAAGAAGAAAATTATATTGCACCTTGTGCCAGCACTCTTACAAGGAATTCAAAAAGTTCAGCTGATGTTGGAGAGGTGACTCATGCAACTGAATATGGTTTTCACAGAAATTTGAAGTCAAATTCTCCTCAGTTATTGACTACCAATACCAATCTAGCTGGTCCATGTCATTGACCTTCCCTCTATTGGACAAAAGGTTACAGCTATTTTGTTCACTCTGCAAAAACCCATTGGGCCAACTTGAGAACCGTCTATATCTTACATGCTCTTTGGTTTCATCATCAAAAGTTCACTAAGTTCCCTTTTGCATTATAAACTGAAAACATACCCAACAGATACATTATACAGTGTATCGGTTATTGTTACTGATGCTTCACTTGTTGATCAATGTATTTACAATAGAATACCTGAAAGTGCAGTGGATCAGGGTTTTTGGTGTCTTGAAGATGGGTGTGTCTTCAGCATTATTATACTGTCCCTTCTGCAGTAATACCAACAATCTGCTTATAGTTCAGATCATGGTAACCAATTCATCAAATATTCAGTAACTTGACAAGGTGACGTTTACAGCCAGTGTGTCATGCATGTTGTTTCACTTGTGTTTGAATCTTAAAGTTCCTTTTTGTTTGGTTCTTTGATGTTGTAGCCGGTCTATGCCAACTTCTTTCATTACTGTTCTTTTAATTGTATTCTTTACTTAAATTTCTTCCCCGGGTATTGTTTTACTTTGATTCTTTGGAAGTGAAGAACCATGAGGAATCAGGAAATGGTGCTTCGGAGGAAGTGGCAAGATTAAATCAAATCATATGGCTAGTTTTTTCCATGAAGCAAATGCTTCGCTTCATTTTGAGTGACAATGGCCTATCTGTTTTCTAGCATAATGCAGTAAACAATTTTGTGGCTTGGAAAACGATTTTAAAACTTGGGCATAATTGGAACAGAAGATATGCAACAACAAAAACTTCATTACACACTATTTTTACTTTTTCCCCCTAATTGGTATTATCCTTTATTTTTATTTTTTAAAAAAAATTAGGAAAGTGATTTTAGTGATATTAGTCATATTACTCAAATGCATAAAAGAAATATGCTGAGTTTGTCTGTTTCAAGGAACGATCAACTCAACTTCTCTCTGTAGTGTACTTGTTATTTTTCATATATGTTAATTGCTAAAGTGTTGAATTATAAGATATAAATGGGCAAAGCTACTCTCTCGAGAATATATGATAACCTCTTCGGCATTGCTATAGAATTTGTTGCCAGTTAATGACTCTAACGTGGGTGAAATTGTAGTCTTAAATTCCATTGGAAAATATACTTATCTTCCCCAATTTGAGAAATCAAAAGTTTGGAAGACTAGAAAATCAAAGGTGAGAATTTAAGTAATGCTGCAGACTTGAAAATCAAAGGTGAGATTTTAAGTAATGCTTATCTTCCCCAATTGTTGTTGATAGGCATACTTTTGTGTCACGTTACATTTTTTTGGTAAATGATGCAACAAAGACTATGTAATTGTTAAAATCAGTCATTCCGTGCCTTTCATTCTTCTGCCCTGAATTGCAACTTATTTGAATCTGACTATTAATTGATCCCCTGTAGCACTAGTTTTGTCTTTTCTCCTCTTATCATGTTGAGGAAGTATTAAAGTGGATCGCAGCTGACAGCTACTCATTGAGCTAAATTGTCCATCTAATTATATCATAATTTGCACACATGCACACAATACGTTTATTGGTTGTTTTATTACTTTGGCTCCATAAGACATTTTAAAATTTTACAAACCGTATCCTGTACACAGATGCAAAGCTTACGGTGTTTTGATATTTTGGGATCAATTTGTAACATTTTGTGGACCTTCAAGATCTGCCACCACTGCCCACTACCAGCAATACGTGGATACCAAGTATGAACCTCTTTTGGTGGTCCAAAAGGATGTCAAAGTTACCGACACGATAACAGAATAATTCAGTATTGCAGTGAAGCTTCTATACAGCAAGTTTTAAACTGGTGCTTATACATTGTTTTTTTGTGGAACACGATTCAATTTTGTTACACAACCTGGCTCGTTGTGGTTTAGCTTTTTTGTACAGAAGTTTTCCAATAGTGTTTTCCTTCCTGTACTTTTAGACCTACGTTCAAGAAACTAGTAATGCATCTATAGATGCCATACAATACGAACGCATATATGTTGTCCCAAAATTCATGTCTGTTTACTCTCCATCGCACCAATCAAAACATGTCACTCAGTTAAAAATATCACTTTTAATTTATATAGCATCATCATGATGGATGAGAATTTTTTAACTGACGTGACATGTTTTGATTGATGCAATCGGAAGTGGAAAATAAATTAAGGACAACAAATCTGTATTTGTACAATAGATATCATTTTACGATAGTTCCTCGATGTGGTCTTGTTATAACATTACTCAATGAGGTAAGGAATTTTACTTGTCTATATAAAGCATTTAAGTTTGATTTCTATTGATAAAATTTAAGTCAGTATATAAATTTTCTCTAATAGAAATATAACCTATGTACAATGTGTATAGTATTTTTTTAGGCAAAATAGGTTATTGGCCACACACACACACACACACACACACACACACACATATATATATATATATATGTTTTTTTTCTTCAAATTGGTCCTACATGTTACGTTCCATTTCCATGTTAGTTCTTTATGTCAATTTCGACCTTACGGAGTAAGATCAATAGTCACGTGTCAGATTAACGTGATAGTCACGTCAGGTCAAAACTGACGGCATTATGTCGAAATTGACGGAAATGACTAACGTGGAAATGAAACATGTAAGACCAATTTGAAGAAAAAAAAATTATAGGACCAAGTGAAAAAAAAGACATATAGGACCAATCTACCTATCTTGCCTATTTTTTATAACTCATTAATAAAAAAAAATTAAAAGAGGATAAGACAAGTAAAATAAAGTATAGATGATATTTTGTTTTTACTGGGATATAGTATCACTTGCACTTGGAAGGAGGGTTTTGGTAGGCAAACGTAAGTGCAAATGATATGTGGGACAAGATGGTCAAGGGGATTAGGAAGGTAGCTAAAGAGACGCTTGGTGAATCAAGAAGATTCGGACCTAGGGGTAAAGAATCCTGGTGGTGGGATGAAAGTGTGCAAGTTAAGGTTCGGGTTAAAAGAGAATGTTTTAAAGCTTGGTCTTTATGTAAAAATGCTGAAAATTAGGAAAATTATAAGGTGGCAAAAAAAGAGACCAAGAAGGCAGTGAGCGAAGCTAGAACTAAAGCTTTTGACGGGTTGTACCAATCCTTAGGCACCAAAGATGGTGAGAAATCTATTTATAGGCTTGCTAAAAATAGGGAAAGAAAGACAAGAGACTTGGACCAAGTGAAGTGTATTAAGGATGAAAAAGATAAAGTTTTGGTTAAGGAACAATATATTAAAGATAGATGGAAGAATTATTTTCACAAGTTATTTAATGAAGGATTTGAAGTTTTATCATGCTCACGGGTGCTTGACATCAGAGAGGAGGACCAAAATTACACTTTTTGTCGTAGAATCCAAGAGCATGAGGTAAAAGAAGCTTTGAGAAGGATGGATAATGGCAAGGTGGTTGGACCGGACAATATATCTATGGAGGTATGGAAGAGTCTAGGAAATAGAGGAATTAGTTGGCTCAGGAAGTTTTTTAACGAGATTATGAGGTCAAAGAAAATGTCGGACAAATGGAGGAGAAGAACTTTAGTTCCGATTTACAAGAACAAGGGAGATATACAAAATTGTGCAAATTATAGGGGGATTAAGCTTATGAGTCATACTATGAAGCTATGGGAAAGGGTGCTTGAACGGAGACTAAGAAAAGAAACCAAAATCACCAACAACCAATTTGGTTTTATACCCGAGAGGTCGACCATGGAAGCAATTTACTTGCTATGACGAGTGATGGAACAATATCGAAGGGATCAAAAATATTTATACATGGCCTTCATTAATTTGGAGAAAGCATATGATAGGGTGCCAATAGAGGTTTTATGGAAAGTCCTAGAAAAGAAAGGTGTTCATATTGCCTATATTCGAGCAATCAATGATATGTATGAGGGGGGCACGACTAGTGTGAAAACGCAGGGTGGAACCACAAAAGATTTCTCAATAACCATAGGTCTGCACCAAGGGTCAGCTTTAAGCCCATATCTTTTTACCTTGGTCTTGGATGTACTTACGGAACACGTTCAAGAGCTAGCACCGCGATGCACGCTTTTCGCGGATGATATAGTTCTAGTTGGAGAGTCGAGAGATGATATAAATGGAAGGTTGGAGACTTGGAGACAAGCTTTAGAAGCACATGACTTCCGTTTGAGTAGAAGCAAGACGGAGTATATGGAGTGTAAGTTTAGCAAAAGGTGAAACACCTCTAGCTTAGAGGTGAAAGTTAGAGACCACAACATACCACAAGTCACACGATTTAAATATCTTGGGTCTATTATACAAAATGACGGAGAAATTGTGGGAGATGTAAGCCATCGGATTCAATCAGGGTGGTCGAAATGGAGGACGGCTTCAGGTTTTTTGTGTGATAAAAAGGTGCCTCTTAAGCTAAAGGGAAAATTTTACCATACAGCTATTAGACCGGCGATGTTGTATGGGACGGAGTGTTGGACGATAAAAAATCAACACGAGTAAAATCAATGTAGCAGAGATGAGAATGCTGCGCTGGATGAGCGGAAAAACTAGACGTGATAGGATTAGGAATGATAACATTAGAGAGAGAGTTGGGGTAGCACCTATTGTAGAAAAGATGGTTGAATCTCGACTTAGGTGGTTTGGGTATGTATGGAGGAGACCTTTGAATTTTGTAGTAAGGAGAGTGGACCAGGTGGAGGGCAATCCAATAGCTAGAGGCAGAGGTAGGCCAAGAAAATCTATAGGAGAAACTATTAATAAAGATTTGGAAGCCAATGATTAAACTATTAACATGATTCATGATAGAACATTATGGCGTCGTATGATCCATGTAGCCGACCCCACCTAGTGGGATAAGGCTTGGTTGTTGTTGTTGTTGTTGTAGAGTACCACTTGCATTTGAAAAACTTATGTTTCATATTTTATGCCCTAGTGCCATAGGTCTAGTGTTGAAATTTGAGGAATGATTATAGTACCATAAAAGTAAGGATTAAAGTAGTAAACATTATCAACGTGGAAAGTTTTGTATTCACATTCAATAAAATTTTGACATATGAGTGTTCATACCATCAACCCCTAAAAGAATTAGCTTGACTTATTATTGCCTATAGTAGTGGAGCTTCCATTCCCCCCATGATTTCTTATAGTTTTTCTTTCTTTCGCCTTTGGCTTCATATTGTACCCATGAAAAATATTAAGGTTAAAGTAATATTTTGGTCCTTATACTTGACACAAAATTTTGATTTGGTCCCTATATATAAAAAATTATTAAAATGATCCCTATATGTATAAAAGTACCCGGTTGGTCCCTATGCATTATTCGTTTGGTCCTTATAAGGAGCAAAAAAAAATTTAAACCAATTCTTAACATGTGTACGACAGAGAACAAACGGGTACTTTTTGTACGTATATGGACCATTTTAATAATTTCTTATCTTATGTATAGGGAACAAATCGAGAATTTGTGTCAGGTATAAGGACCAAAATATTACTTTAACCAAGATTTAAATATCTTGTTAAATATGTGTTGATTTGATTTTAAATAAATTGATTTGATTTTTATTTTTATTAGCTCTAAATTATTCTTCTACAATATAACTTTATAAGGGTAAATGATAAAATAAAATGAAATCAATTTTTTTTAAATAAATATAAACATAAAAATTGATTTTCAACCAACATGGTATGACACAGTTGGTAGATAACTGAGCCCCTTAAGCATGTAGTCAGCGGTTCGATTCCTGACTCATGCGTATGGAAGAACATCTGTTGGGAGATGTCAACCCCTTAAATGGATCTCAGTACCTAGGAGATGTCAACCCCTTAAATTGATCTCAGTACCTCGAGGGATTAGTCTCTGGCTCTCAGTTGGAGGATACCCGTGTTAAAAAAAAATTCAAATGAGTTAAAATTCAATTTGTTATTGATAAGTTCAACATATAATACTCGATTTCCAAATAAAAATTAAATTATTTTTATGAATCTAAATACAATATTAATGAATTCCAGATATTAAACAAATGGAAATACATTTTATCTCCTTTTACATGGACATGTCACAAGCAATTTATAAAAAAGAAATTGAGTTTACTTTTAACACAATTATTGAAGTTTTAACATTATCAATCAATCTTGTAAACAAAAAAACTTTGTCAACTAATTGTATATCATTATATATTATATATATAACTTTTTAAGTAATTACAAGAATCAAATACTTTTTAATGATGTGAAGATGTATTATTGAATTTTTTTTATGGAACTTGCTTTAATTAGGGTTTCTAACTCCCCAAGAGGTTTACGGAGTATCTGACAAGCTTGGATCCTTTGAACCCGTTATGAAATCAATCTTCATTGGGTGCTTAGTCACGATTAAGGTTCTTGTCCTTCCTCAAGGATGTGTTTTGCAGGAGTCGGACCAAAATTCTTCCCCACAAGCTCAATCTGTATAACTAACTGAGTCACACTCATTTAATGATATTTTTTTTTTATCAAAGTCTCATTAGATATATATGATTGAATGAAAGTATAAAAACTTTTACTAAATCAAAATTAAATTAAATTTTTTTACTAGCACTAAACCGACATGAAATAATGTGTATAATACATTTACACTTATTTTTATTTTATTTTATTTTTATATATTTTGACCTCTATTTTTTTTTTAAAGTATTTTACCTTTTTTTTTTGTCTACCTCCGTAAGGACTAAGGACAGATACTTTTTTTTTGGTGTAAAACTTTAAAAGATAACTTTTTATGCATAAGAAAGATAAATTAAAAAACAAAGTTAGGGATTTGATTTTCCCTTTTACCTTTGTATTTGTATTGGTCAAGGAGTAAAACTCAGCCACCGAGCTTGGATACCCGATCCAACGTTGGATAAGATATTGATATTATCTTCAATAATCCTGATATTATCTCAAACAATCTTATCCGGATAGAAGAGATAATATCCCTTAAATTAAGGGATAAGATATTGATATTATCCTTAAATAATCCTAATATTATCTCAAATAACCTTATTCGGTTAAGAGATCAATTTAAGATATTATCTTAATCAATCCTGATATTATCTCACATAACATTATCCGGTTAAAAGAGATAATATCCCTTAAATTAAGGAAATCACATCTCAAAGAGGATTTAAGAGATAAAAGGAGATAAATCCAGATCTCTTAAAGATATGGGATCCTATTATAAAAGAAAGAGAACCAAGAGAGACTCACTTTTCACGAATCCCGGTGACTCTCCCTTAAGTGTATTAGAGAAAACCAAGAGATTATTGAAGAGTGTTTGCTCGCTGGTATTTTGTTCACCCTTGATTTGCCGTGGAGATTCCGACAGGAACAACCTTACCCATTCCAGCCTCCTCCTACCCTTCCAGCCATCGCAGAGTCGCTGTCGACCATTTGCTCAGGTAATCTCTCACTTTCTCCTCTGTCAGCATTGACCAATTTTCACAACATGATTTGCTTTTCCTGTGAGTCTATTTCAGATAAACTCTTCATTTTTTTTCATCAATTTTTGGCCTTTTTCTTTCAATATGATTTGCTATACTACATTCGTTGGAGGCCCTGACTCTTAGTTTTCGGTATAAAGCTTTGGACTTTTCTGCTTCCCTGTTTGAGTTGTGGATAAAGTTCCATTGTTTTTAAACCATGCACCGCATAACGATCATTTTTGTTACAAACCCTTATTTCTATTTTATTGAAGTGAATGATGCTACTGGAAATTTGTTTGTTTTCAATGCAAGTTTCATGATTTTAGCACCACCTTCGTTTCTTTTTCAGACGTATAATGAAAGGAGATGAGTTAAAGCATGTAAAATTGTTTTTTGTGTCCTCCAAGTCTAAATTAGGTTTGTAAAAAAATATGGGGAACTGCATCTTAGGCAAGCCAAAGCACGTTCTTTCAGCATTCACAATATACATGCCTTTGTTAGTTTTGAAGTTTAGATGTAATGCTGATTATAAGGTCTTGATGAATGGGAGTGAACAAAATAAGATATTTTTAAAGAAATATATAAGTATCAAGGTATTAGAGATCCATGCATATATTCCCTCTAGGGGAGTTTGAGTGTGTGTTTGTAAATGGTTGAATATGATGCATGCACTTATTGTACTTCTATAATGTTGATAATAATATATACTCTTTGCTTTAATTTTTAGTTTACTTATCACTTGGGGCATCATGAAGGCTAGTCGTGATGATCGCATTGATCGTATCAATGACCTACCAAGTAATGTTATCGATGACATCATGCAGCATTTGCCCATCCTAGATGTTGTTAGGACCAGTATTTTATCAAAGAAATGGAGATCTATGTGGGTTTCAATCCCACAACTTGAGTTTGAATTTGATTTTTTTAATATTGAAACTTATGAAATTCCCAGTAATATTATCACAAAAATTCTTTCGCTCCATAATGGTCCAATATCTAAGTTTACTCTTTGTGTCCCTTTTTGGTACCTGAGTGAAATCAAATGCCTCTCAAACTGGATTCTGTTTTTATCAAGGAATGGCATTAAACATCTTGAGATTTATTACCTTCATGGTGTAGGTGATTGTGAAATGCCATCTCAACTCTTCTCTTGTCAGGGATTGACATGCTTGAAACTTTGGCATTTTGGATTAACACCTCCACCCAATTTCTGTGGCTTTAAAAGTCTGCTCGAGCTTCACTTAATTGATATTGCAATTAACTCTGGTGCGCTTGAGAGGCTTATCTCTGGTTGTCCGGTACTTAACGTGCTCACCATTTCATACTGTTTTGGTTGCGATTCTATTCGTGTATTTGCCCCAAATCTCAAAGTATTATGCATAGGTGCTATAGACAGTGGTGAGAATATCAAGTCACTTTGTTTTAAGAATGCAAACAATTTGACCGATCTGACACTCAGTATAGCAAGTCATTGCCAGAACTTTGAGCAAGTCAATGTCTCTAATTTCATCGAAGGCATGCCAAAAATTGAGAGGCTTTGTATCAGTAACGGATGTTCCGATTACATCAAGGGTAGAATACTACATCACTGATATGAGCCTATTTATGATAGTTTAGTTGGATATGATTTGGTTAGAATACGACATGAGAATTTGTTTAACATATGGATCTATTCTCTCTAATTACGCAGTTCAACTAGGAGTGCATTTTCCACAAAGGGGTGGCAGCTACTAAGCTATGTTTCATGAAAATGAAACCAAGGACTAACAGTACATCATGTATGATAATGTCTTAGATTATGAATCTATAATCTTTTTCTTTTTTTTTTAGTTTTTGACGTCACCTCTACCTAGCTTGGCCACATTATTTGATTTTTTAAACCCTTTATCTTATTCATCTATTGTTGGTCAAAAAGAGTTACATGAGTGACAGTTGTATCTTTATATTCTGGTGCCTTGTCTTATATGTAGAAAGTTGTGTTATTCTAGCTGGATGTGTACAAATATCTCATGGTTTGTTGTTTGGATGCATAGATCCTGTCTACAGGTATCATTTTGCAGACGCTGCAAAAGTCAATCAACTCCTTAAAATATCTGGAGTTGAAGGATGTGGATTTCAGTCAATCAAAAGAAATTTTGTTTATTGATTTCTTACTTAAAAGTTCTTCCATCCTGGTCGAACTTGTTATAAAGGAACCAGAAGATCCTTTTCCTCCAAAACTATATGTAAGTAAGAAGACCTATGTTCTTATTTTATTTTTATCTTTTTGGGTCTGATCCTGATTCTCTCTATATATAGATCTCTAGCGTGGCTGAGGCACCAATGCCGGACCATCTGAGGGCGTTATACTGCAATAGGTGCTGCCTTAGTCAGCTTTGTAAAGTGAATATCACAGTCGGAACTGCCTATGAGCATGCATTGGACTTGATACGGTTTCTACTTGCAAATTCCTCATCATTGGAGATCCTTACTTTCAAGGTTAGTGTTGGTCGAAAACAATTAGATACGCCTACACTATTAAGTATTTCACAAGATTTATTAAAGATGGGACGAGCATCACAAAGAGCAGAAGTTAAGTTCCTTTATGTTTAGCCTCACCAAACAGTGTTTGAAATTGATTTTAGCCTTCAATGCCCCAATCTCTGCATGTGTCTTGGTTTGTTTTGTTTTGTTTTGTTTTGTTTTCAAAAGGGGATTCTCTATTGTTTTATGACCGCACGAAACACAGCAGTTTTTTGCTCTATTTGAAGTCGACGCTATGTTGTTTCTTTTTTCTACCGTAAAAAAGAAACTTGAGGAAGGATAAATATTTTGGATCTCTAGTAATTTATGTTTCAAGACTAGACCTCCTTACTTGCTATTACTCCTCTGAGACTGTAGTAGCCAAGTCATGGCATCATTCAATGAAAAACTTTTCTTTGTGAAGCACATCATCTATTCACCTAGTGATGGAAAGTGTCATAGATAACATTTTTATTGCGATATGTCCTTTTTTATTCTTTCTCTCGCAGCTTATGAATATGAGCCATCTGTCTTATTTTCAAGGAGTGAATATTTGAATAGCGGATTTGCTATTTTCCAATTGAAAACATTTGCTCCTCTTCATTGGGGTATGCAACTGCCTTTGGTTATCCAAGAGGCAGAAATATTATCACTCCCTCCCATTTTTGCAAACTGATGGTACACTGCACACAATTTTAGTTAAGCATTTCTTCCGCAATTTAATATAATGATTCACGAAGGAGAGAAAAAAGAATGTGAAACCATTTTTTATACAATGCAATGATTACAAGTTTTCTGTAAAATAGAATAAGCATTTTATACAATTAAATGATGACTAATAAGTAATAACATAATTAGGAGAGATAACTCCGTAACTGTTGTAGTTTGAGATTATTTAAATTCAAGTCATGTTCACTTTAATCAAATATATGATACATGAGGAATATTAAAAAATGGTGTCTCGGTGTCCCATGCCAATCAAAAGCTAAGAATGTACATAAGTATTAAAGAGTTAATTTTTTTTTATTAAATGACAAATTGTAATTGATGAGGGACAGAGAATGAGAATGTGACAAGATGATCTCCATCCATATAAAAGGATACAAATCTGTTATCCCAAAAAATGGTGTCTCGATGTCCCCTAGCAATCAAAAGCTAAGAATGTGCATAAGTATTAATGAGTTAAGATTTTTTTTTATTAAATGACAAATTGTAATTGATGGGTATGACAGGAAAGTGGACAGAGGATCTTCATCCATATAAAACGATATAAATCTGTTGTCCCAAAAAATAATGTCTCGATGTTCCTTACCAATCAAAAGCTAAGAATGTGCATAAGTATTAATGAGTTAAGATTTTTTTTATTAAATGACAGATTGTAATTGGTGGGGGACAGAATATGACAGGAAAGTGTGATAAAGGATATTCATCCATATAAAACGATATAAATTTGTTGTCCCAAAAAATGGTGTCTTGGTGTCTCCTACCAATAAAAAACTAAGAATATGCATAAATATTAATGAGTTAAGATTTTTTTTATTAAATAATAAATTATAATTAATGGGAAATAAAAAATATGACAGAAAAATAAGACGAAGGATCTTCATCCTATAAATTTGTCGCTATAATGCAGCACCTTATTTTTTTTAGTCTCGCGACCATTTATTTAGGAAAAACATTGGAAAAACCATTTATTTTAAGAAAACTGGTCATTTTTAAAAAGAGAGATTTGAGTTCGGGAGTCTGTTACCAGTAGGGAAGGTGTTAGCACCCTCCATCGCCAGTTTAAAAAAGGCACCTCAAGAATGATTAAAACAAATTATAAACACAAGAAAAGGGAAAATTAAATTTTGGCTTGACAGAATGATTAATTCTACTTCTACGTATTCCCGAGTGCGATGAGAAACTCAAAGCCACGTAGTTCTTATAGAAAATGTTTGATTGGTTGGTTGATTTTAACTTTTTTGGAAAAGATTTGATTTTTTTTTTGGTAAAAGGGTTTTATTTCAAAATAAATCCACTCTTGCACATGTTCCAAGATAGCAGTGCTATACGATAAACCCTTACAATTCATATGCCACTTGAGGATGAAAAATCATACATCAACGTTGTAGATTGTCGCGTGAATTAAAAAAGATTTTTGATTTTTGATTTATTTATAAAACTTGTTAAAAGAGTAAATTGAAAACATTTTATTACTTTTATAAAAGATAATTCTTTCTCATACAGGGTTAAAGATAGTCAAGCTGTACGATGATGAAAATTCTCTCATATGACACTCGAGGATAAAAATTCATATATCAACGTCATAGATTGTTGCGTGAATAACAAAACTTTTAAAAAGGATTTTTTATTTTTTATTTTATGTTTGTCATTTCTAATTTTTTGTATTTTTATACTTTAGCATCCATTTTTGAAAGAACTTGGCCCAAACCAAAAGGAAAACAAAACTCATGTCTTGATCTTAAGAACACTAAGCTCACATGAAAAAACACACACACACACACACACCCACACCCACACCCCCCAAATCAGAAGCCCAACCTATTGAGGCCCAAACACGTTAATCAGCAAAATGAAACAATAAAAAAATAAAAATAAAAAATAAAAAATAAAAAAAGAAAACAGATCAGAGAAGCTTGTAGCTTCATTATCGTTACGACAACTATAGCAAGAAGGGGGAACAAGGGTGACTGAACAGGGGCACCGGACAACACGACGGAGGTGAGTGGCGCGAAGGCGTCGAGGCAGGAGACGTGAACAACGGCGCATGGTGGTGGTTGTTACGATTCTAGGTGGTGTGAGGTGGGGTCAAACAGATTCAGTGTCGACGATGGCGGCAGGAGGTCGTGCGCGATGGTAAGAGGCGGTGGCACTCTGGAACTCGCGGCGGTGCAGTGCTAGGCGGTGGTCCGCGAGTGATGCGTTCGAGGCAGCGGAGGTGATGATGTTCTGAGTAGATCTGCATCTGGATTTATGGTGGACGTCGTGGCGATGCACGGTGGTGGTCCGCACGACGGAGATGGGCGGAACAGAGAGGATGTTGTTTGGTGACTGTGGTGGGTTCTGGTTGTTCTATTTTTTTTGGCATTGAAGGTGATGTTGTTGGGGAGGGAGATGAAGATGATGGTTATGGGTGTTTGATGGTGAGTAACATTTTGGCTTTTGGAAAATGGTGGTGAAGGTTCTGCTTGGATAGTGAGGATGAAGGAAGATTGATGCTAGAGAGCTTAAAGAAGAATGATGATTGAATCCAGAAAAAGCCTCCTCGAGGGCTGTTGGTTCTCCCCTTTTAAACTCATTTGCTTGCAAAACTCCAAAAGCATAACCCAATGTTGTTCAATGGAGAGTCATTTTAAGACTTCCATTCTCACTGTTTCTGCATCTGTTGCTTCATCTTGTATGCTGCAAATTTCTTTTACTTTTGTTGAGTATCTTTCCTTTGGTTCAGGTTGACTCTATTTGAGAGGTAGCAGCATTAATTGTTCCAATTTTTCCTTTATTGATGATTAAAAATTTTAAACCATTTTGTTACAAATGCCTAAGTCTTCTGCCATTGCTCTCTTTGTTTCTGAAATGTATTAGAAACTTTGGTTTTTCCCTCTTGTTTGTAAGCTGAATGTTGCACTCTTTTCTTTTCATTTTTCTTTATTTTTTATTTTTATTTTTATTTTTAACAAAAGAAAGCAGCCATTTTTTTAGATGATGTAAGGGGATTGGGCTAAAAGAACATGGGCTAAGGACATGGATTTCTCTTTTTGAAATTTTTGGGTCCTTTGTATTTCTTCATTCATTTGGGTTCAGAACATGGGCTTAAAACCATCTCCAACAATGAAATTGGGCTCATTAAAAACAAAAAGTTGTTTTTGCAAAGTTATTTACTATTTTTTTTATAAATTATTAAAAAGGACATCCGAACAAAATTAGGTGTTCACAGATGCCCCTCTTTACTTGTTTCTTATTAGATAATAGGTGTAACCGTAGTTAACCAATTATTGTTGTAAGAAACTAGTAAAGACATGAACTCCAATTTTGTCTGGGGTATACTAACAAGCAAAGGACTTGTGACTACAACACGATTTCCTGTAAATAACCCGTAGGTTGGATTGCCCACTGAGCTTAAAAACGAAGATAAAGAGCTTACAGGGTGGACTGCCAGTCAGAAACTCGAACATAAAGAAAAATGAGCTTACGGGGTGGATTGCCAGTTAGAAGCTCAAACAGAAAGATAAAAGAGCTTACAGGGTGGATTGCCCGTCAAATTCGAACAGAGAGATAAAAGAGCTTACGGGGTGGATTACCCGTTAAAAGCTTGAACATAATGAAAAATGAGCTTACGGGGTGGATTGTCCATCAGAAGCTCAAACCGAAAGATAAAAGAGCTCACGGGGTGGATTGCCCGTCATAATCTCGACCCGAAAGATAAAAAGATCTTACGGGGTGGATTGCCAATCAGAAGTTAAAAAAGAGCTTACGGGGTGGATTGCCCGTCGGAAGCTCGAACAGAAAGATAAAAAAGCTTACGGGGTGGATTGCCCGTCAGAAGCTTGAACAGAAAGATAAAAAGAGCCTACGGGGTGGATTGCCCGTCAGAAGCTCGAACGGATAGATAAAAGCTTGTGAGGCCATATAGACAAATGCAATATGAATGTTGATTTTGCTCATTGATAGAATGATAATGCATAAGATGCCTTTCATTGATGAATGCTAATGAAGAAAACCCTTATTATTTTTTGGCACAATGCAAAATATACTTTTGATGGAATTATTTCCTCTTTGCTGTGTCTTTTCGTTATTGGCTCCTTGACCCTTTAAAAGCATCGATCATGGTTAGTCTTGAGGATGAACTAAAACAAGTCACATATTATCAGAGAAAAGATATCATGCACTTTTATTTTCTGATGATAGACGTTCTTGATGATAATTATCCCGATGATTGATTCTCAATATTCCTTCCTTTCTCTAGTGCCCTTTATAGGGGAACCATCGTGTCCCCCCATGCCCTTTTGAGGCTTTCTAAGGAATTCTAACTGCTTAAAAAAATCACTCGTTTCACATTTCAGTATATACTTATCAAGATGAATGCACACCATTAGCAAAATGGTAAAATATAAGGACATGGGTAAACAACAAAATTGGAAGTCATTGTCATTATATTTAGACTGAAGAGGTGTACAAAGCATATATTACAATGGAATAGGGAACTGCGAAAAGGTTATGGAGCAGAATCACATCTCTTCAAGTGACATCTTTTTCAATGACTAGTGTCAGTATCCCTCATTCAATCTTGACTGCTCATCAATTGTCTTCAGAGAATGTTGTTTGCCCCAGTCTTCATGCATCTTGGACACTCATTGCCCCCGTTTATCAGCTTGACGACACTTCATTTGTTATGTTTTTCTTTTAACCCTAACTTTTACCTAGCCCGCCTTTTCAGGTTTTCAGTCTAGCGGGTTGCTCTAACTTTTGCCTAGACTATCTTTTCAGATTTTCTGTTATTATTATTATTATTATTATTATTATTATTATTATTATTTTGGAAGTGCGCTCAAGCATAGTACTTTTTTACTGCATCTGAGTTTACAGGGAGTGGTAGAACTTCCCCATCCATCTTGGTGAGAATTAAAGCTCCTCCAGAGAAGGCCTTTTTCACAACGTAAGGTCCTTCGTAGTTCGGAGTCCACTTCCCTCGGTGGTCCTTTTGGATTGGTAGAATCTTTTTAAGCAGTAGGCCACCCTCCTGGAACTGTCGTGGGCGTACCTTCTTCTCATAAGCTCTTATCAATCTTCTTTGGAACAATTGACCGTGACACAGTGCCGCCAATCTCTTCCCTTCAATGAGGTTCAATTGGTCGAGTCGCTCCTGAACCCACTCAGCTTCCTCCAATTCTGCCTCTCTCAGTACCCTTAATGAGGGGATTTCTACTTCAATCGGGAGTACTACCTCCATCCCATAAACTAAAGAATACGGAATTGCCCCTGTCGAGGTGCGATAGTTGTGTAAAGAGAAAGG
Source organism: Sophora flavescens (assembly GCA_030762895.1). Lineage (NCBI taxonomy): Eukaryota > Viridiplantae > Streptophyta > Magnoliopsida > Fabales > Fabaceae > Sophora > Sophora flavescens. Next base: position 189,562,035 of record CM061065.1, read on the forward strand.
TAACATCTTGTGCCAGTCCTTATACATCACAACCATCTTTTGAACAATCTTCTTGATATTCTTATTAGCTACCTCGATTTCCCCGTTCATCTTTGGGCGGTATGGGGAGGAATTGTGGTGCTTTATCTTGAAGCTTTCGCACATCTCCTTCATCATTGTTGTTTAGGTTGGTCGCATTATCAGTGATAATTTCACTCGGCAACCCGTAACGACAAATTAACTCTCTTTTTACAAACTTGATCACCACATTCCTGGTCACATTAGCATATGATGCAGCTTCGACCTACTTTGTGAAATAATCAATGGCAACAAGAATGAAGTGATGCCCATTTGAGGCTTTCGGTTCGATTGTTTTGATAACATCCATTCCCCACATTGAGAACGGCCAGGGTGCTGACATGACATTCAGGAGAGTCGGCGGCGCATGAACCTTATCAGCATATGTCTGGCATTTATGGTACCTCTTCGCATAATTAAAGCAATCAGCCTCCATTGTCAACCAGTAATGGCCCGTCCTCAAGATTTTTCTTGCCATTGTGTGACCATTCGCGTGAGTCCCAAACGACCCTTCATGTACATCCTCAATTATCTGTTTAGCCTCTTTTGTATCAACGCATCTTAACAGTACCATGTCATGATTCCTTTTGTAGAGAATACCCTTATCTAAATAGAAACCCATTGCAAGTCTTCTTAGGGTTCTTTTGTCATTTTCTGAAGCACCTGGGGGGTATTCCCTTATTTGCAAGAAATGTTTGATGTCATGGTACCTCGGCTCTTGATCGGGCTCTTCCTCTACCACTTGACAATATGCAGGATGATCATGACTTTCCATTTTGATGAGTGGCAGATTTCTTTCATCACTCACTTTAAACATCGAAGACAAGGTAGACAACGCATCAGCTAATTGGTTATCCTCTCGAGGAATATGATGAAATGTGACTTCGTCAAACTGCTCCGTCAAACCTTTGATATAATCATGATACAGGATTAACTTGGCATCTCGGGTTTCCCATTCCCCTTTTAGCTGGTGGATGACTAATGCAGAGTCTCCATATACCTCCAATATCCTTGCTTTTGATTCTATTGCTGCCAGGATCCCCAGTGCACAAGCTTCGTATTCGGCTATATTGTTTGTACAATCGAAGCAGAGCCTCACGGTGACAGGGAAATAATCATTTCTGGCGAGATTAAGATTGCCCTAATTCCGTGTCCCAATGCATTATAAGCTCCATCAAATAACAAGGTCCATTTTTCTTTTCCTGGCGATTACTCGCGATCAAACAAAGCCATTATATCTTCATCTGGGAACTCACATTGCATCGATCCACAATCTTCTACTGGCTGATTGGCTAGATATTTTGCAAGAGCGCTACCTTTTACTGCTTTCTGGGTGACATAGACTATGTCGTATTTTGATAGCAGGACTTGCCAACGAGCAATTCTTCCAGTCAGAGCAGGCTTATCAAAGATATACTTGATTGGATACATTTTGGACACCAACCAGGAAGTATAACACAACTTGTAATGCCTCAAATGGCAAGCTGCCCATGCCAAAGCACAGCAAGTGCGTTCTAGCAGTGAGTAGTTGGCTTCACAACTGGTGAACATCTTACTTAGATAATATATGGCATGTCCCTTTCTTCTCAACTCTTCGTGCTGACCCGTACACAACCCATAGATTCATCTAGCACAGTCAAATACATGATGAGAGGTCTTCCTGGCACTGGGGGAACCAAGACTGGAGGCTCTTGTAGGTACTGTTTGATCTTCTCAAAAGCTTTTTGACAATCTTCGTTCCATGTTACTGCCTGATTTTTGCGTAGCAGTTAAAAGATTGGTTCACATGTCGCTGTTAATTGGGAGATGAACCTGGCAATGTAGTTCAATCTTCCTAAAAACCCACGAACTTCTTTCTCTGGTCGAGGTGCTGGCATATCGATGATTGCTCGAACTTTTTTGGGATCAACCTCTATTCCTCTTTGACTAACTATGAAGCCCAGAAGCTTGCCTGATTTCACCCCAAAAGTGTGGCCGGATTCAGCCGAAGCTTAAACTTCCTTAACCACTCAAAAAGTTTCTACAGATTATCAACATGCTCATTTTCGGATCTGGACTTGGCGATCATATCATCTACATAAACTTCTATCTCCTCGTGCATCATGTCATGGAACAAAGCCACCATAGCTCACTGATATGTTGCTCCAGCATTTTTCAAGCCAAAGGGCATAACCTTGTAGCAAAAGGCTCCCCATAAAGTGACAAATACGATCTTCTCCATATCTTCTGGAGCCATCTTGATCTGATTATATACCGAGAATCCATCCATGAAAGAGAATAATGCATGTTGAGCAGTATTGTCTATAAGAACAGCAATGTGTGGCAGAGGAAAGTCATCTTTTGGGCTAGCTCTGTTCAGATCTCGATAGTCAACACACATCCAGACCTTTCCATCTTTCTTAGGAACAGGAACAATATTGGCAACCCATTGAGGGTACTTTACAACCTCCAGGAAACCTGTGTCCAGTTGTTTCTTGACCTCATCCTTGATCTTTAAGGACATTTCCACTTTCATCTTTCATAGCTTCTGTTTTACTGGAGGACACTTCGACTTTAATGGTAGCTTGTGTTCTGCTACACTAGGGTCTAACCCTAGCATGTCTTGGTATAACCATGCGAAAACATCTTTATAATCCATCAACAAATTGATCAACCTACTTCGCTACTTTTCTTTCAGGGAAATGCCAATCTTGACCTCTTTTTTATCATCTTCGGTTCCCAAATTGGTTAGTTCACTCGGCTCTTCATGGGGTCAAATTTCCCTGGCTTCTTGTTCTACCAATCTCAATAGTTCAGGAGAAACTTCCTTGTCATCATCAACAAGATCCTCAGCATGATCAATAGGATAGTCAAAATTGTATGCTGAGTTACTAACACTGTCATTTTCAAGAGAGTCGCTTTTAGATCTGCATTTTGGTAGTTATCAGGGAAGGATGAATGAATAAAGGTTAAAGACGAGAAACTGCATTTATTGGTGAGGAATGGTGAACAAAAACGAAAGTAAAAAAGAGAGAGAGAGAGATAACAACACAAAGATGTTGAATGCATGCATTTATTGATAAGTCATACTGAAACAGAAACTAGTAAGCCCATTACAACAAATTCCTAAAGCCTTGGGAAGATCTAAAGGATAAGCATTACAAAATTACTTTGAAAAAGGCTCTCTGGTCCTGGGGAACTCAATGATCTCCCAATTGTTGAGCTCTGTATCCAGAGAGCTTGGATATACCAGATTGATACCATGGTCGGCGGGATAATCATCTTCAATAGCTGCTGCTTGGTCCAGGAATGCGAACCCTATGCTTCGGAAGCTCTGTTGAATGTCACATATGGGAATCCTTTCAGTCTCGTATTCACGATTTTCCAGCCAAGCCAACCTCTTTCTTTTCTTCTCTTCTATAACCCTCATCTTGTCGGCCTTGGTGGGTTTGTATCCCAACCCAAACCTGTCCTTGTTCTCAGTGAGCATGAGGATGTCAGTGACACCTTGGCTATTCTTCCCCAAACCGCTTCCAGGTTGGTATCCGCCCTCGAGCATAATCTTGTCCATCATAATGGACGCTTTAGATGATTGAGGTTTCAAGAGTGGAGCACTATCCCCAACATAAGTGGCATTGGCAATTTCAAGTGACTCGAAGGCGGTCTCGAGAGCTTCCTCGGCAGCTTCAATGTAAGAGGTTGTTGATGGCTTACTCACTAACATATCCTCCTCTCCAGAAACAATTATCAACTTACTATCAACAATGAACTTCACATTCTGGTGCAATGTGGAAGGTACAGCTCCAGACGAATGGATCCATGATCGTCCTAGGAGACAACTGTAAGTTGGTGTGATGTCCATTACTTGGAAGAGTACTTCAAAGGTGAAAGGGCCAATCTGAATGGGCAATTCCATTTCTCCCATGACTTCCCTTCGGGTGCCATCGAAAGCTCTTACAATCATTGTGCTTGGCTTCATATGAGTTCCATCGAAAGGCAACTTTGCCAGTGTTTGACTTTGGCATTACATTCAAAGAAGAGCCATTATCAATGAGAATCCTAGCCATGACATGATCTCGACACTTCACATAAATGTGCAATGCCTTGTTGTGCCCCATACCTTCAGCTGGTATTTCATCATCGGTGAAAGTGACATAATTATCAGTGTCCATGTTACCTACAATGTTATCGAGCTTATCAACTGTGATGTCATGGGATACATGAGCTTGATTCAACACCCTCATCAGTACTCTCCTATGTGGCTCGGAGTTCATCAACAGAGACAAAAGAGATATCCGAGCCGGAGTTTGATTCAACTGATCCACAACCATGTATTCACTTTGCTTGATGAATTCCAAGAATTCACCGACCTCTTCATCAGATACCTCCTTTTTATTCTCACCCCCTCTTGTTTCCTTTTCAACCGAAGTTCCTTCCACCTTCTCTTTCCCTTTGCAATATTTTCCTTCATTTTCTGTGTCCTTCCTTTGCAGTACCTCCGGGGTATAAATGCGGCCACTCCTAGTCATTCCACCAATCCCCGACATGTTGGTAACCACGGTGGTCCCGTTGGAAGGATTTGGTTGAACTTGCATATTATATTTCCACGGCACGACTTTGGTGTCCTTGTATGGGAAAGGACCTGGGACCCGGATGATAATTGGTGTTGGCCAACTCGAAGCAAGCAAAGGTTCTTTCTCGGTATAGTATATCACCACTGGTTTCGGAGTGACCTGTTGAGGAACCGGTTGAGGATTAACCACAACAGTAAAAGGAGTTATCTTAACTGGAGTTTAGTAATTTGTAGATTCAGCAGCCATGTTAATGCCACACTCATTGGATTCACAACCAATTAGGATAATCTTCATGTCTATTAACTTCTTCACAACCTGCCGAAATTCTGTACAGTCTTCAATTGAATGCCCTATATCCCCGTCAAAGTCACATCATATTACTCCATCGAGAACCATTTCTTCAATAATCAAGATTTGGATCAATCCGTATTTGTACATCTCTCTGAAAATAACTCTCATAGGGGTTCTAACATCAGCCACTTGACTCTTGAGAGTATGCTCTAAGAAGCTTTCAACGGCATTGACTCCAGAACCGCCATGATTCGGCATAGGATCTTGTGCCATATTTGGAGCATCTTTCTGAAAGCTCAACCATTTGGCATTAATTAGATCTTGAACCTTAAACTTCAAAGCCTTGCAATTTTATGTGGAATGACCTGTGGCCTCATCGTGATACTCGCATTGAGAATTTGGGTCATACCACTTTGGATAAGGAGGGTCTATTGGTCTTGTCAGGATAGGAGTTAGCACGGATCTGCTCACAAGTTGGCGAAATAGTTCAGTGTAGGCCATAGGTATCGCGTCGAAATGCACTGGCTTTCTTTTGAGTTATACGGTGGTCTGGTTTGGCTTATGTCCGGGTTTATGAGTTATAAGTGGCCTTTTTAACCACTTATTGCAACATGATTTGCTACACATACTGCTTTCGTTGGAGGCCCTGACTTTTGTTTTCTGTATAAAGCTTTGGACTTTTCTGCTTCCCTATTTAAATTATGGATAATTTCCAATGTTTTTAAACCATGCACTGCATATGGATCGTTTTATGTTATAAATCACAATTTATATTCGATTGAAGTGGACGATGCTACTAGTGCCAACAGGCGTCTATTATTGAATTCACCCGACCCGAGAGTACAGTACCCATTGGGGGAACGTCCGGTGCCAAAGTTATTGAATGGGTAAGTCGCCAATCTCTAAAACGGACTATGTAATGTACTTTATCCGCTGGGTTACGTACATGTGGGAATTTTACCAGAGGTTTCTATTGTATCAATCTACCCGTGTGTGATTCCTCTTGAAGCATATACTCGGGGGTGGGTCCAGGGCGGACGATTTCAAAACGGACTCCCCATTCATTAGATAGAGAAGATCACCAAGATTTTGTGATCCGCTGCCGAACTTATTCCAATTCAATAAGAGATACCCGCCCCCTATTCTATTCTTCCTTCTTTTAGTTAGGCAGGAAAAAAGTAGGCCCTTCTAGAGCATTAGGATGTGGATTACAATTCTAATGTAGGGGGTGAGTCCATGAGCATGCCAATCTTTATGCTAGAAAGAAGGGTTTATAAGGTAGTTGACTTACTGACTTGTTAGAGTCAGGCCTTTAAAAAATCCTGTAATTGCATTAATAGGTATCTCAACCGTGCAGTTGCTATCAACTAATCGCTTTGTCGGAATATGTACTTGGATTACTGCCAAGGATGGAATAGCTGTGAGGGCAGGAACGAAAACGGCTATTCTGCTCAGAAATCAAATGTTCCAAATGTTCGTGGAAATTCTTGCTCCCATTGGACCATTTGTATCTATATGCATTAGGATTCCGATTTATGGATTTCTCAGTTCGAGAAATCAAAATAAGAGGATCGAACCATTTCTTCTGACTCTTTTTCAAATTTGATAAATATTGGTTGATTGTGTATTTCATTATGGTTCTATGATTCCGAGTATCATTTCCTATTTGATACCTTTGAATTCCATATTCGAAGTTGCGATCGAATCATTATGGGAATGTACATGCGGTAGAAAAATTACGGCAATCCATTGAGATATGGTATGCTACAAGTGAATATTTGTGACAAGAAATGAATCCAAATTTCAAAATGACTGACCCTTTTAATCCAGTCCATATAATGTCTTTTTCGGGAGCTAGGGGAAGTGCATCTCAAGTACACCAATTAGTAGGTATGAAAGGTTTAATATTGGATCCACAAGGACAAATGATTGATTCAACTTTTCCACTATCACCCCCAAAAAACCAAACTCTGCTTTACGTAAAGTTGCCAGAGTACGCTTAACCTCTGGATTTGAAATCACTGCTTATATACCAGAATAAATGAAGTTTTCCGAAAAAACCTGCTAGTGGAGGAAGACCTCCTAAGGATAAGAGACATAGGGCTAAAGAGAGAGCCAAAAACAGATCTTTCGTGTATAATCCTGCATAATCTCGAATGTTATCTTGCATAATCTCGAATGTTATTAGTTTCGGTATGTAGACCAAATGATACAATGCAAGCAAAAGTTCCTAGATTCATGGAGATATAGAACAGCATATAAGTTATCATGGTTGCATACCTACCATTTGAGTCTCCAACAATTTTGCAGATAATGGGTATGGATTGTTTAAAAGATTTTGCTTGTTCTTAATGCAAGTTTCATTATTGTAGCACCTCTTTTGTTTTTCATATGTAGAATGAATGAACGTAGCATTGAGTTAAAGCATTTTGCTAAAACTGACTTTTGTACCTTTTATATTAGGTTTGTAAACAAATATGGGGAACTTCATCTTAAGCAAGCCAAAGCACATTCTTTAGCATTCACTGTGTATATTGTCGAGACCGTCCCGTCCGGGCGTCGCCAAAATAAAGGTAAAAACAGAGGAGTCACCACTAAAATTTTATTGGGAAAATCTTAGAAAACCCAATTATTTAAAGGTAAATTGGACTAAAAAAAGAGAGAGAGATGAGTCTGGGAGTCGGTTACGAGTAGGGAAGGTGTTAGCACCCCACATCGTCCGTTTAAAAAAACGGTACCTCAAGTTAATTGTGTAAAAACATTTTAATAACCTTTTAAATATTTATTTTACCCCAAAAATTATTTACAAGAAAGAACTATTTTTAATTTTTAATTTTTAATTTTTAATATTTTAAATTTTTATTAATTTATATTTTAAAATTTTTGTTTATAAAAAACGAAATGAGGTTGAACATGGCACATGAGTCCACAGGGTAACCTTAAAAAAGAAAAGTTTAATTATTTTGATTAATTATTTTAACGTAAAAAGAGACACAAAAAAAGGAAAATTTAGTTTTGGCTTGACAAGATGATTTATCTTGCTCCTACGTATTCTCGGGTGCGATAGGAAACTCAAAGTCACGTAGTTCTTTTAGGAAATATTTTGATTGATTGATTGATTTTATTTTATTTTTTTTGAAAAAGATTTGATTGATTTTTTTTTTTATAATTTTTTCATGTTACAAAGATTTTATTTCAAAATAAATTCACTCTTGCACAGAGTCCAAGATAGCAGTGCTATACGATAAATCCTTACAATGCATACGCCACTTGAGGATGAAAAATCATACATCAACGTCGTAGATTGTTGCGTAAATTCAAATAAATTTTTATTTTATAAAATTGAATAAAATTTGTTACAAAGAGTAAATTGAAAACATTTATTATTTTATACAAAAGGGAGCTCACCCTTGCACAGGGTTAAAGATAGCAGAGCTATACGATGAATCCTTATAATTCATATGATACTTGAGGATGAAAATCATACATCAATATCATAATTTGTTGCGTGAACTCAAAAGAGATTTTTATATAAATCGGGTAAAATTGGTTAAAGGTGTAAATTAAAAACATTTCATTTTTTTATTTTTTTTAAAAAAAGGATAATTCACTCTCCCACAGGGTTAAAGATAGTCAAGCCATACGATGAACCCTTACAATTCATATGACATTTAAGGATGAAAATTCATACATCAATATCATAGATTGTTGCGTGAATAAATTTTTTTACAAAGATGTTTTTTTTCATATTTTGTTTTTTATTTTATATGTTTTGTAATTTAAATTTTTTTTTTTTTTTTGCACTCCATAGCTTGGCATCAATTTCTGAAAGAACTTGGCCCAAATAAAAGAGCAAAACACTGGCCCAAACAACCTGACCCAAATAAGCTAACAATTCACATAATAAAAATGGAAATAAAGTTAAAAAGAATAAAAACAAAACATAATCAGAGGCTCTTCTTCTTCGTTACCAATAAAAGATATAGCCCAAGAAGCTGCAGATGTGTTGGGCTGAAAACAGAGGGGAAGACGGCGACGGAGGAGGAGGCTTTTCACGCGGAGGCTGGTCGATGACCGGTTCACGGTGGTTGATCGACGACAAGACGCAGGTCGGGTGGAGGTGAACGGACAGCGGAGGAAGGAACGCAGATCTGGTGGTGCGGCAGGGGGCCTGCGTGGTGGCTCACAGCGGTACGCTCCGGAGCTCACGGGGCATCTCGTGGTGGGGCGGTCCTGTGGTTGTTGAGGCGAGGCGTGGTGACGCGACGACGGCGACGGTCCGCATGACGGAGATGGACGGAACAGAGAGGTTGTTATTTGGTGATTGTGGTGGGTTCTGGTTGTTGTATTTTGTTATTGAAGGTGATGTTGTTGGGGAGGGAGATGAAGATGATGGTTATGGGTGTTTGATGGTGAGTGACATTTTGGCTTTTGGAAAATGGTGGTGAAGGTTCTGCTTGGATAGTGAGGATGAAGGAAGATTGATGTTAGAGAGCTTGAAGTAGTAGAATGATGATTCCCTCCAGAGAAAAAAAAAGCCCCCCTTGGGGACTATTGGTTCTCCCCTTTTAAACTCCTTGGCTTGCAAAACTCCAAGAGCAGAACCCAATGTTGTATAATGGAGGGTCATTTTCAGACTTCCATTCTCACTGTTTCTGCATCTGTTGCTTCATCCTGTATGCTGCAAATTTCTTTACTTCTATTGAGTATCTTTCCTTTGGTTCAGGCTGACTTTATTTGAGAGGTAGCAGCATTACTTGTTCCAATTTTTCCCTTATTGATGCTTAAAAATTTGAAACCAGATTGTTACAAATGCCTAAGTCTTCTACTATTGCTCTCTTTATTTCTGAAACATATTAGAAACTTTTGTTTTTTCCTCTTGTTTGTATGCTGAATGTTGCACTATTTTCTTTTAATTTTTCTTTATTTTATTATTATTCTTTTATATTTTATCTTTTAACAAAAGAAGGCAGTCGTTTCTTTTTTTTGCAATTTTTGGGTCCTTTGTATTTATTCATTCAATTGGGTTCAGAACATGGGCTTAAAACCATCTTCAACAATGAAATTGGTCTCATTAGAAACAAAAAGTCATTTTTGCAAAGTTATTTACTATTTTTTAAAAAAATATTATTAAAAACGACATCCGGACAAAATTAGTTGTTCATCGCTGCCCCTCTTTACTTGTTTCTTATTAGATAATAGGTGTAACCGTAGTTAACCAATTATTGTTATAAGAAACGAGTAAAGATATGAACTCCAATTTTGTTTGGGGTACGCTGAGTTGCAAAAGGACAGGTGACTACAAAGCGATTTCTAGTAAAGAATTAGTCGGTTGGACTGCCCACTGAGCTTAAAAACGAATATAAAGAGCTTACAGGGTAGATTACCCGTCAGAAACTCGAACATAAAGGAAAATGAGCTTACGGGGTGGATTGCCTGTCAGAAGCTCGAACAGAAAGATAAAAGAGCTTACGTGGTGGATTACCCATTAAAAGCCCGGACATAATGAAAAATGAGCTTACGGGGTGGATTGTCCGTCAGAAGCTCGAACCGAAATATGAAAGAGCTCACGGGGTGGATTGCTCGTCAGAAGCTCGAACCGAAAGATAAAAGAGCTTACGGGGTGGATTGCCTGTCAGAAGCTCGAACAGAAAGATAAAAGAGCCTACTGGGTGGATTGCCCGTCAGGAAAAACTTACGGGGTAGATTGCCCTTCAGAAACTCGAATAGAAAGATAAATGAGCTTACGAGGTGGATTGCCCATGAGAAGCTCGAAAAGAAAGATAAATGAGCTTACGGGGTGGATTGCCCGTCAGAAGCTCGAACAGAGGGATAAAATGAGCTTACGGGGTGGATTGCCCGATAGAGGCTTGAACAGAAAGCTAAAAGAGCCTACGGGGTGGATTGCCCATCAGAAGCCCGAAGATAAAAAGAGCCTACGGGGTGGATTACTCGTCAGAAGCTCGAACAGAAAGATAAAATAGCTTACGGGGTGGATTGCCCGTGAGAAGCTCGAACAGAAAGATAAAAAACGCCTACGGGGTGGATTGCCCGTCAGAAGCTCGAACGGAAAGATAAAAGAGCTTACAGGGTGGATTGCCCGTCAAAAGAGAAAGATAAAAGAGCTTACGGGGTGGATTGCCCGTGAGAAGCTCGAACAGAAAGATAAAAAATGCCTACGGGGTGGATTGCCCGTCAGAAGCTCGAATAGATAGATAGAAGCTTGTGAGGTCATATAGACAAATGCAATATGAATGTCGATTTTTCTCATTGAAAGAATGATAATGCATAAGATGCCTTTCATTGATGAATGCTAATGAAGAAAACCCTTATTATTTTTTGGCACAATGCCAGAGATACTTTTGATGAAATTATTTCCTCTTTGCTGTGTCTTTTCGTTATTGGCTCCTTGACCCCTTAAAAGCATCGATCACAGTTAGTCTTGAGGAGGAACTAAAATAAGGCCTATCTTATTGGGGAGGGATATCTTGCACTTTTGTTTTTGATAGTAGACATCATTGATAATAATTATCCCAATGGTTGATCCTTAATATTCTTTGCTTTCTTCAGTGCCCTTTATAGGGGAACCATCGCGCCCCCCATGACCTTTTGAGGCTTTCTAAGGAATTCTATACTTATTAAGATTACTTGTTTCACATTTCAGTATATACTTATTAAGATGAATGCACACACACAAATGACAAAAGTTAAGAGAAAGGGACCAAGGTAGCGAAATAAAATAAAGGAAGTCAATGTCATTATATTTGGATTGAAAAGGGTGTACAAAGCATAAATTGCAAAACATTGCGGAGTAGAATCGCGTCTCCTCAGGTGATGTCTCTCTTAATGACTAATGTTAGTATCCCTCATACAATCTTGACTACTCATTAATTGGCTTCAAAGATGTTGTTTGCCCCAGTCTTCATACATCGAACCTACTGACTACTCCAATTCATAGGCTTGATGACACTTCCATTGTCACGTTTTTATTTTTTTGAACCCTAACTTTTGCCTAGACCGCCTTTTCAGGTTTTCAGCCTAGCGGGTTGCTCTAACTTTTGCCTAGACTGTCTTTTCAAATTTTCGGTCTAGCGAGCTTTTCTTTTTTCAATTTTCACTTTTTCTTTTCTTTTTTCTTCTTTTTGGGAAGTGTGTTCAAGCATAATACTTTTTGACTACATCTGAGTTTACAGGGAGTGGAAGATCTTCCCCATCCATCCCGGTGAGAATTAAAGCCCCTCCAGAGAATGCCTTTTTCACTACGTAAGGTCCGTCGTAGTTCGGGGTCCACTTCCCTCGATGATCCTTTTGGATTGGTATGATCTTTTTGAGCACTAGATCACCTTCCTGAAACTGTCGGGGCGTACTTTCTTCTCGTAAGCTCTCATCAACCTTTTCTGGTACAATTGACCGTGACACGGTGTAACATCCTAAAATTCTAACATAATTAATTGGAAAAAAAAATAAATAATAACAATAATAATAATATTAAGTTATTAAAAAGTATAGTGCAAATAAAATATAAAAAAGAGATTTAGAGTAAAGGAGTGATATTATAATGATTTATTGAAATTTATTAACTATTATAAAGAATGCAAAATTATATATATATATATATATATATATATATATATATATATATATATATACATATGAAAAAAAAGGGGATACATGGGCGTTAAGCCCACCCATGCTTTTGGCCAAAGAGGATTTTTAAAACCTAAAAATCATGTGACCGTGCCTGCTACATATATATATATATATATATATATATATATATATATATATATATATGAGTTACTGTACGTGTGGCTAGTAGCCACACAGGAGACGAGGAGGGTATTTCCATTCCTTGCCGGTACAACCGTAACAACATAGATCCAAGAACGCCACCAAACGGGAGGGGAATTTTTAGGGAAGCGCAAATCCTTATTATACGTAATTTTTAGAGCACATTGGAGGTCTGCAAAAGGTGAGTAAAAATGACTTTTCTCACACTTTCATGGTACAATTAATTTGAGGCTTCTACATGTAACTTTGTCTTTTCTGAAATAGTAAAATATGTTAGGGTTCTTGATTTTGAGATTCTTAAAACATCTCACCTTTTGATAATTGATTTTTTATCAAAGAATATATTTTTGTGTGGCAATGTTGTACGTGCTTCTGTTTAAGCTATTATGTACTAAATTAGTCCTTTTGGCTTATCTAATCTACTTTTTTATAAATTTGTAATTGACATTTGAATGCAAATTATTTTGAATTTCACGCTAGAATTTTTGTACCTTATGTTAATAATGTTGTTGTAGTGGCGAACAAGTGAAACACCTATTGCGTGCTTGGATTCTTGTGTTTAAAAGCCGGTCACATTAGAATATTGGTATTATAATAAACATATTAAATTCAATATTAATTTGTCATGATAGTTGTGTTATAAATCTGTTACAGTGTTCATGAAATTGATGCCATGGAGTTTGATAAAATTTTGGTAGTCATTTGGGATGACATATTGCATAGTGTATATGAGTTGATTATCACCTTCCGGGAAGGGATGACGGTTCTACATTCTATTCCGGGAATAGGATGAAGATATCACCATCTGGGATGGGATATCAGATGATTAAAATATTCACATTTGGGATGGAATATTATTAGATACCTCCATCTGGGATGGGGGAAGGCAGTGGGACACCATTGCATGGATATGAGCTCATAGACCTTAGTGGATCTGGGATTCACAGCGGTTCTGGGAACCAAAGAGTCAAGTTAAGTGATTCTGGGAATCACCGAGTCATGTTAGTGGAGTTGCATTGTGTAGAGTTTGCATGGTGAATGTGATTAAATGCAATGAGATGTGACCGTTGCTGAGCTTATGAGTTTGTACTTTAAATGCTTGACATTAATTTTATTATTATATATGTATTATTTTGGAGGTTTATTATATTCAATATTTTAAAAATTAGCGGGTACCATGAATGTTTTTTCGGTTACCACACCGGCTGAAAACAACACTATTTGCGAACCTTTTCATCAACCGATTATTTTTATTTACTGGGATTATATCTCATTAAAAGTGTTGTTTTCAGAGTACGAGGACGACACCACTGGGAATGGAGAGGATTGAAGACCTAGCGAATTTTCTTAGTTATTATTCCTAGCTTGGTTAGTATTTCCTTAAATAAGGAGCCGTATGTGGCTAGACGTTTTTATCGTTGGGTTTATTAGTAGACGCCCGGTTTTGAGGCTTGGGATTTTTATCTGGACGTATGGATTTATTATTTATTACTTTGATACATTATTACTATTTTATTTAATATGAGACATTTTCTAGACTTATATAATTGATAGATTTTTATGATTAACTGTTGATTCACCGGCAAGTGTACCGGGTCGTCGCAAGTAATAAAATAAACACGGTAAGTAATTACCGAGGTCGAACTCAGGGATTGGGCTACCAATTCGACTAATCCGTGGGAAATCAGATACGTTTGGTCAAGTTACAGAAGGCGGTGGAGAGAGAAGATAGGATTGAATTCAAATTAACAAATCTAATAAAATAATTAACTAAAAATCTGAAATTAAAATATCCAAGGTCTCAAATCCACCTACCCAATCATGTATAGTACCCAAGTGATGATGAATTCCTCCCTAAGTTCAATTACAATGTCAACCGGGACCCCCAAATTCTCCTATATCCACTGTCGTGCTCAATAGGACGTATTCGACGATTGGATTAATTACTTACTAGGTCTCATAATCCGAATCTCGAATTCTATTAATTCTTGTTCCCTATAAGGTTGCACTAATCTCCTAAATCCACTGTCGTGCTCATTATTCGATTAGTGATCCCAATCCAAGTTCTAAAACGCGAATCGCCGATCAGCCTCAAACACGTTTAATTAGTCAATCACGCAACACATATGATCAATGCAATCAAATCAGAATTGGAAAACATAAATTGAGACAAGGGAGAAAGACATACATCACATCGAATCTACACCGCCATGGGCGGCTTCATTGCTCCCTCAGACGAGGGGATTAGTTCCTCATGCTCATAGACAAGCAATCGGACATAATCTCCATATCAAAATAAGAAAAAGAAAAATGGAGACGCAGCTCCAAAGAGAAAAGAAATCTGGCCTAAACGCTACTCTACAGTGGAAAAACTAGGATTCGGATCTGGATCCAAAGCTCTCCAAAACTCCCCCTCCTTCTGATGTGAAACAGCCTATAAATAGGGATTCTGTTTCTCGTCCGCTCGCGAGGCGAACAGGGTTTCACGAGGCGAATCATTAGTTTTGGCGCGCTTTCAATTTGGATTTTCGCGAGGCGAGAGTGCATTCGCGGGGCGAGTCTTCAAACCTTAATCTGTCACAGCCGTGACCTTCATCACGGCTAGGCCGTGATGGTCTCTGTCTTCCAGGGTCTTTAGGATCTCGCGAGGCGATACGCCTCTCGCGAGGCGAATTTCAGTTTTGGCTCCATCCTGAGTTTGAATGATCGCGAGGCGAAATGTGATTGGCGAGGCGAGACAGAATGTATGACTGTTGCTGTTTTGCTGATCTTCAGGCTCGCGAGGCGAGCATCCACTCGCGGGGCGAGTATCTTCAGAATGGCAATTTCCACTGTTTCTTGACTTTCCTTGACTCCCGGAGCTTCACTTCTAACCTGAAACAATAAAAAGACACAAAAAGCGTAATTCTATTCAAAATAGACTAAAAACTACTAAAAATGCCTAGAACGAGTAAAAGTCTACTTAGGAACAAAACTAGGCCAAATTTGGGTGAAAACGAGATTGAACTCGAATAATTTGCACAAAAACCACAGTCCATCTAGTTATAAAACTAGATAAGCCGAAGGCTTATCAAAACACCCCAAACTTAAACCTTGCTTGTCCCCAAGCAAGCTAAAACTCAAAAAGGACTCAAGACTTGGCAAGCCTAAAGGAATCAATCGATTTCGCACAAATTTCATGCACTCAAAACGGTTTTTCTCCAATGATCTCCCCCCCTTCATCAACGTAATCCCCACATTCATTTACTTTAAACAATGGAGAACTTCACCATTCATGCAATCATTAATCTAAGTTGAGGATCAGGGTCACACACAAAAGGAAGATCACCAATTTCAAACAACTGCCTTCCTCACAAGGGTATGTAAAATTTCACTCATTCGCTCAAATTTGTCTAGGCTATCAACTTTTCCCTCAATTTCACATATCAAGAGCACTTCCCATGAATTTGATTTTCATCTTAAAAATGGTTCCCACGAAAACATGTATGCAACATCAGAAGGTCTTTTAAAGGTTGTAATGGGGCCTGACTGAGGGTAGGATATTCAAGGATACTCGGCTTAAGTCCCTAGGAACTAAGAGAGCATGAGCATTTGACACATCTTCCACTCAAATTCCTTTTTCCATTTTTCTTTTTGCCTCGAGTGACTACAGCCTTTTCCTTGCTAATCTTTTTGCTTTGCCCCTTTTCTTTTGGCAATTTATTTTGATTTTTCTTTTTCTCTTTTTTTTTTTTACCTTAGGCTTCAACCTTTATTTTTCTTTTTCTCAACCCAAAATGACATATCTCCTTGTAGCCACCCCAAACTTAGTTTCTCACAACCCTTCTCTTGCGAAGTGTCCATGCTCTCCTAATCCTAAGATTGGGTTAACATGGTTTTTCAGATTTTGGCTTATAATATAGGGTCATTAAGAAACAATAGGCTAATTAGGCTCAATGTGGCTAACTAGGGAACATGCATTAGGGATGGTTCTTTTTAGGCCAAGTAGATAATTCAAAGAAAATTGCCTAAATCATTTGATGCAACACATAAACATGCAAACCATGAAGAGATTTAAGCAAATCCGGGAAAGTGCAACTTAACAGTGATTCACACAATCAAAAACAAAGTTGGAGGCTCAAATCGTCACCTGGACATTTTGCAAATTGTTTGACCGAGATACGATTCCTAGTGTGTGCACCCCTTCACCCCAAACTTATCATAAATCAAGTAATCACAATAAAATTCTCAAAGTTCAGTTTTCAATTTTTCACATGGGGATCAACTTTTCTACTATCAGAACCTAGGGGGAAATCATCAATGGTCAAAATAATATATGCAATCAATCTATGCTCAATTTAATTAAAATCCAACAAGCTTGCCAACACACCATTCATACAAAAACTCTTGATCTTCTCAAATTATTCAAGAGTGACAACAAAACAAAACAAAAACAAAAATAAAAGTGAGGAGAGGAAAGGGTGCTCCCTGATCAAGTTTCCATGGTTGCCTCCTCATCCAATTGGTATCACGGGCTCCCTTCTGTTGCATAGCATCCTGGAAGAACTCCTGCAAATTAAAACCTTAAGTGCAGATTCGCGAGGCGAGATAACACTCGCGAGGCGAATCTGGAAAATTGTTTCCACACTTTCTAGAATAGCGAGGCGAGTAGTATCTCGCGAGGCGAATCTGGAATTCCAACAGATGATGATGCCCAGAATCACGAGGCGAAAGTATACCTCGCGACGCGATACAGAAGCATGAGCAAGCCTTTGAGATACAGGGCTCCTGTCTCGCGTGGCCACCGTGGATTCGCGTGGCGAATCAAGTTTTTTTTTATTTTTTATTTTATATATATATATATATAAAAAATGACAGAAACTAAAAATAAAGGATACCTATCTTGGGTTGCCTCCCAAGTAGTGCTTGTTTAACGTCCCGAGCTTGACTTATTAAGAAGCATCCACCTGGATCCCATAGTCTGTGGTACAAGGGCCAAGAGACGCTCATCATATCAAATCCTCCACCCGGATCCCATGGTTTGTGAAGTGGCCCTTGTAGGAGCAATATGACTCTATCCATACTTCCATCTTGTCTGAGTGTGAAAATTTCTTTGACCTCCGCAATGATGAACTCACTTCCTCTCGGGTCAAATTGTGTTTTCACGAGGAAGTGTGACAGACAAGTGGGCGGGTCTAACTTACCAATGTTCACACATGCATGTAAGCCAACATAGTTATCCAATGCAGTAATTTCAGGTTGCTTGGCAAGCATGGTGAAATCCTCTACCACTTTATCTGCATCTTGATCTCTACCCCCTTGCTCCGGTGCCTTGTCACTTGTCAACTCCTCTTCCTCAGGTTGCTCTTCCTCAACATGTGGTGGTTCTTCCTCAACTTCTTGAGAACTAGTTGCATCCCAGTCAGATCCCAACACCCCACCGCTTCTAGTTGTTATGGCTTCGCATTGGTTCTTAGGGTTGTTCTCGGTATCACTTGGGAGAGTGTCTGGGAGAGGCTCTTTTAGTTGCTTTGCAAACTGGGCAATCTGCATCTCTAGATTCTGAAGTGCCAACCCTGTATGAGTTGCCAACTTGTCAACTTTCGTATTCACCTTCTCTGTGTTGATTACCATTTTTTCCATTGCCGCATTCATCTTCTCAAAAGCCAACTCCCAAGGCTGTGGTTGCTAATTCTGTTGAGGTTGTGGTTGCCAGGCTAGACCACCGCCATCATTACTCCAAGCGAAACCCGGATGGTCTCCCCTCATATCACCCCAATACTGATTCTGGCTCTGATAGTTGTTCTGGGGCACGCTGTCATAGAAATTATGGCATGAGTCCACATATTCTTGAGAGGAGTAGAACGGATAGCTCCAAGTGTCATGGTCTCCATTACAATATTCGCAACCCGGAAGCATTCCTTCGTGTACCTCGCATACAAAACAAGGCAAGACCAAGTGGAATCAAAGAAGTAGAGAGAGATAATAATAAAATAAAAATAAAAATGAAAATAAAAATAAAAATAAAAATAACTTCACCAAATAATCAAACTTCCCTAAAATCAGGAAAATTGGTTGTGCCAATCCCCGGCAACGGTGCCAAAAACTTGATTGATTCACCGGCAAGTGTACCGGGTCGTCGCAAGTAATAAAATAAACACGGTAAGTAATTACCGAGGTCGAACTCAGGGATTGGGCTACCAATTCGACTAATCCGCGGGAAATCAGATACGTTTGGTCAAGTTACAGAAGGTGGTGGAGAGAGAAGATAGGATTGAATTCAAATTAACAAATCTAATAAAATAATTGACTAAAAATCTGAAATTAAAATATCCAAGGTCTCAAATCCACCTACCCAATCATGTATAGTACCCAAGTGATGATGAATTCCTCCCTAAGTTCAATTACAATGTCAACCGGGACCCCCAAATTCTCCTATATCCACTGTCGTGCTCAATAGGACGTAATCGACGATTGGATTAATTACTTACTAGGTCTCATAATCCTAATCTCGAATTCTATTAATTCTTGTTCCCTATAAGGTTGCACTAATCTCCTAAATCCACTGTCGTGCTCATTATTCGATTAGTGATCCCAATCCAAGTTCTAAAACGCGAATCGCCGATCAGCCTCAAACACGTTTAACTAGTCAATCACGCAACACATATGATCAACGCAATCAAATCAGAATTGGAAAACATAAATTGAGACAAGGGAGAAAGACATACATCACATCGAATCTACACCGCCATGGACGGCTTCATTGCTCCCTCAGACGAGGGGATTAGTTCCTCATGCTCATAGACAAACAATCGGACATAATCTCCATATCAAAATAAGAAAAAGAAAAATGGAGACGCAACTCCAAAGAGAAAAGAAATCTGGCCTAAACGCTACTCTACAGTGGAAAAAACTAGGATTCGGATCTGGATCCAAAGCTCTCCAAAACTCCCCCTCCTTCTGATCTGAAACAGCCTATAAATAGGGATTCTGTTTCTCGTCCGCTCGCGAGGCGAACAGGGTTTCGCGAGGCGAATCATTAGTTTTGGCACGCTTTCAATTTGGATTTTCGCGAGGCGAGAGTTCATTCGCGGGGCGAGTCTTCAAACCTTAATCTGTCACAGCCATGACCTTCATCACGGCTAGGCCGTGATGGTCTCTGTCTTCCAGGGTCTTTAGGATCTCGCGAGGCGATACGCCTCTCGCGAGGTGAATTTCAGTTTTGGCTCCATCCTGAGTTTGAATTATCGCGAGGCGAAATGTGATTGGCGAGGCGAGACAGAATGTATGACTGTTGCTGTTTTGCTGATCTTCAGGCTCGCGAGGCGAGCATCCACTCGTGGGGCGAGTATCTTCAGAATGGCAATTTCCACTGTTTCTTGACTTTCCTTGACTCCCGGAGCTTCACTTCTAACCTGAAACAATAAAAAGACACAAAAAGCGTAATTCTATTCAAAATAGACTAAAAACTACTAAAAATGCCTAGAACGAGTAAAAGTCTACTTAGGAACAAAACTAGGCCAAATTTGGGCGAAAACGAGATTGAACTCGAATAATTTGCACAAAAACCACAGTCCATCTAGTTATAAAACTAGATAAGCCGAAGGCTTATCATTAACATATTTTAATTAAATGTATTAAAGGATTTTTATATAATTTGTTTTGGGTTACTAATGTAACAAAGGGCGTTACAAATGGTATCAGAGCAGTTCGATTCTAAATCGGACTGTGGCATTGGGGCTTTTATAAAACAAAACTTGGGCGCATAGGATGCTTGTTAGAGTTATAAATGTTGCATGCTATTCTTTGGGATATTGGACCTGATCAACCCAGTATTTCATTGGTAGTGAGCAGATTTATGATGATTAATAGGCGAGGGACGAACGTTACACTTGCGCCAGCTTTGGATTGTATAGCCAGAGTCATGCAAGCGCGGGCGGAGACTCTCCGTCAACTGAATGGGAATGGAGGCCAATCACTAATGGAGTGGTGGCAACCTAGGACCCTTAGCACGTGGGGACTTTCCAAATTCAAGAAGGACAACCCGCCATCATTCCAAGGCAGCTTAGATCCGAAGGAGGCTGAATTCCTTCAACTCGTACAGGAGAAAAGTTACTCTATTGTTCGATTTGGGAGCAACTCATTCATTTATATCCTTAGATTATGTGAAAAATCTATCTTTGTCTGTTTCTAAGTTGCCATATGATTTGAGTGTTGCTACTCCTGCAAATGATAAACTTGTTACCTCTATTGCTTGCTTGAGTTGTCCCTTAGTGTACCAAGGTGTATCTTATTTTGTTGATCTTATATGCCTGCCCATGTCTGGGTTAGATGTCATTCTTGGTATGGATTGGTTGTCTACAAATCATGCTGTCATAAATTGCTCTGATAGAACTATCTCCGTTCCTATACAGCCAATGTCTAATGATTTTCCCGTACCCAGTTCTATTGTTTCTGCTGTTGCTTGTCATAAGTGCTTAGTTGAGGGAGCTCAAGGATATACACTCTTATTCTCTGCTAAGATAGAGGCTGACAGTGATGTGACGGCTATACCTGTGGTGTGCGAGTTCCAGGATGTTTTCCCTAAGGATGTCTCTAGCTTGCCTCCGAATAGGGAAGTTGAGTTTAACATAGATCTAGTGCCATGGAGTGGACCAATATCGGTAGCGCCTTATAGAATGGCACCTTTAGAGTTGAGCGAGCTTAAGAAACAGTTAGAGGAGATACTAGGGAAGGAGTTTATTAGACATAGTGTGTCACCTTGGGGAGCACTTGTCCTACTGGTGAAAAATAAGGATGCGAGCATGAGGCTATGTGTTGACTATAGGCAGTTGAACAAAGTGACCATCAAGAATAAATTCCCTTTGCCTAGGATAGATGATCTCTTAGATCAGTTAAGGGGAGTGTTAGTGTTTTCCAAAATAGATCTAAGATCGGGATACCATCAAATTAGAGTTAGAAGCGAGGACATCCCTAAGACAGCCTTCAGGACAAGGCATGGGCACTATGAGTATATGGTGATGCCCTTTGGTGTGACCAATGCCCCAGCCGTTTTCATGGACTACATGAATCGGATCTTTAGGACCTTTTTGGACAAGTTTGTGGTGGTGAGCATAGATGATACTTTAATATACTCTAGGATGCCAGAAGAACATGGAGAACACTTAAGGTTGGTATTGCAGATCTTGAGGGACGAGCGTCTTTATGCCAAACCAGAGAAGTGTGAGTTTTGGCTAGTCGAGGTAAAGTTTTTAGGACACACAATCTCAAAGGATGGTGTAGCGGTTGATTCCTCTAAAGTTGATGCGGTGTTGGGATGGGGACAACCTAAGACAGTAACCGAAGTAAGAAGTTTCTTAGGCTTAGATGGTTACTATAGGAAGTTCATAGAGGGGTTCTCTAGATTAGCCTTACCTTTGACCCAGTTGACTAGGAAAGGGAAACCTTTTGTGTGGGACCAGGAATGTGAGGACGAGTTCCAAGAACTTAAGAGGAGGTTGGTGTCATCACCAGTCTTAACTATACCAAACCCCTTAGTGAGTTTTGTGGTATACTGCGACGCATCTAAGAATGGCTTGGGATGTGTCTTAATGCAGGAGGGTAAGGTGGTAGCATATGCCTCTAGGCAGCTTAGGCCACAAGAAGGGAATTACCCTACCCATGACTTAGAGCTAGCAGCCGTGGTTTTTGCCCTTAAGATTTGGAGGCATTACCTTTATGGGGCAAGGTTTGAAGTTTTTAGTGACCATAGAAGCCTAAAATATCTGTTCGACCAGAAAGAGTTGAACATGAGACAACGAAGATGGATGGAGTTCCTTAAGGACTATGACTTCTAGTTGAAGTACCATCCGGGAAAAGCCAATGTGGTGGCGGATGCTTTGAGTAGGAAGTCCCTACACGTGTCAAGCTTAATGGTGCAAGAGCTGAACCTCATGGAAGAGTTTAGGGACGTGAATCTGGAAGTGTTGGATGTGACCTTAAATGTCTTATGTTTGAAGTTGAATAGGTTGGAAATTAATAGTGACCTTAGAGATGAGGTTAGGCGGGGACAACTCTTAGACCAGGAGTTGCAGTCTCGGTTAGGACAAGAGGGTTATGAGTTGTCAGTTGATGGGCTAGTGAAGTTTAAGAATAGGATCATTGTTCCTAAGGGGGGGAGCCTTAGAGAGAAGACAATGGAGGAATCCCATAAGAGGAAGTTTACCATACATCCTGGAATAACTAAAATGTACCAAGACCTTAAGAGGATGTATTGGTGGCCAGGAATGAAAAAGGATGTGGCTAGCTTCGTAACTAGGTGTTTAGTTTGCCAAAAGGTTAAGATAGAACATCAGAAGCCTTCGAGGTTGTTGCAGTACTTGGAGATCCCAGAATGGGAGTGGGAGAGAATTTCTATGGACTTTGTGATGGGGTTACCTAAGACACGTTTGGGCTTAGACGCCATTTGAGTGATAGTGGATAGGTTGACCAAGTCTGCCCACTTCTTGCCCATTTAAGGCAACCTATAGCTTAGACAAGTTGGCATACCTCTATATCAAGGGAATAGTCAAGCTTCATGGGATACCCACATCTATAGTGTCGGATAGAGACCCGAGGTTTATGACCGCGCTGTCGCCACGCGCCAAAAAGAACGAGCGATTATAAAATAATGCAGTATAGTGCGACAACTCGGATCGTCTCTCAAGGACTCTTTAGTTGTTGTTGTTATTAACAGAAAATTAGTAAAAGTTAGAAATGGGGGTTTTGAGATTAAAATAAAATAAAGGAAACAAAATAAAAACAGAGTAAGAAAAGAGATTAACAAATATCAAACAACGATTAATCTCATCAAAGAAATCCCAACTATCCTTGGTTATTGTAATCCCAAGCCCTAAGCAGATTCTAATCCCCTTTCAGTTACAGCAACAACTAACAACGTAATTGCTACTATAGATGCAAGTTCCTATTCCCGAAATAACAAACGGAGTTAAGCTCTCATGAACAAACGAACATGAATGAACACACGCGAAATAACAAACGCGATTAAGTATAGGAAAATAGCATCACTGAAACAAATCAATACAATACTACACACTCCTGAAATAACAAACAGAAATGTATAATATGGTATTGAAAAGGGAAAAGCAATTAAAATAGGGATTTACAAAACCTCAAGTATATAGAATTCTCATACAGTAGACTAATCTAGGAGACTAGTTCTCCATTACAGAAGCAAAACAAAAGAAGAGAAACTAAAACTAATTAACTACCAACTGAGACTAGCCAAAACTGACTAGCCACCCTTTCATTCTGCCATAGAGCAGTTTATATACAACTTCTGAAATCCAAGGCCTCGCGAGGCGGAGCACTGCTCGCGAGGCGAATTATGCGAAAGGTCTGCAACTCTTGGTCTTCTCGCGAGGCGAGCATATCTTCGCGAGGCGAACTCTTCAAATTCCCAACTGCAACGCCCGTGGCCTTCAACACGGGCAAGCCATGATCGTCTCTGACTTTTCATGGTTGGATGACTCGCGAGGCGAGCCATTTATTCGCGGGGTGAACCAGAGACTTTGCATTTTCTTGGAACAGTCAGCTTCGGGGTCGCGAGGCGAGCGGCCTTCTCGCGGGGCGAGAAACTCCAGAATTATTCCTTTTTATTAACCTGAAAATAGGAAAATATAATAAGTATTTTATTTAACTCTAAATCAACTAAATTAACTTAAAAACAATTTACAGACTCAAAATATTACTTAGAGACAATCAAGTCTAATTTGGGTAAAAAATGATATAAAATAAGCACAAAGCCAAGGTCTTTACTAGTTAATAAACCAGTCAAACAGAGGCTCATCAGTTTACCTCTAGATTTTGGAGAGCTTTTCAGCAAGCCTTTGGGACTAAGTTGAACCTTAGCACGGCCTAGCATCCCCAAACAGATGGTCAGTCAGAGCGGACCATTCAGACCCTTGAGGACATGCTTAGAGCGTGTGTCTTTGATGAAGGAGGGAGTTGGGATAGGTTCCTACCTCTCATTGAGTTTACGTATAACAATAGTTATCACGCTAGTATAGACATGACACCCTATGAGGCCCTATATGGGAGGAAGTGTATGTCCCCTTTATGTTGGTGTGAGGTAGGTGAGAAAACCTTGATAGGACCTGAATTGGTCCAGGAAACCTCTGAGAGGATCAAAATGATAAAAGAGAGGATGCGCACGGCGCAAAGTAGACAAAAGAGCTACACCGACAAAAGGAGAAAGCCTCTAGAATTCTAGGAAAGTGAGCATGTATTTTTGAGAGTCACTCCTAAGACGGGGGTAGGGAGGTCGATGAAAGTCCGCAAGCTAAATCCTCGTTTCATGGGACCTTTCCAAATCCTTAAAAGAGTCGGGCCTGTTGCTTATCAATTGGCCCTTCCGCCACAGTTGGCAAACCTTCATGATGTTTTCCATGTGTCGCAACTCAGAAAATATGTGTCTGATGAATCTCATGTGATAGCTCCCGAGTCTGTACAATTGAAGGATAATTTGATCTATAAGCCAAAGCCTAGTCAAATCTTGGACAAGAGCACTAAGACTCTAAGGAACAAGGCGATTCCATTGGTGAAAGTGTTATGGGACGGATTGACTCCTGAGGAAGCCACTTGGGAGATCGAGGAGGACATCGTGCGTCAATACCCAGATTTTATTATCTATGGTATGGTAACCTTTAAGTTTGAATAGGTCATATGTTAAAATAAGTGTGTGTGTATGAGATGAATTTCGGGGACGAAATTCTTTAAGGAGGGGAGAAAATGTAACATCCTAAAATTCTAACATAATTAATTTGAAAATAATAATAATAATAATAATAATAATAATAATATTAAGGTATTAAAAAGTATAGTGTAAATAAAATATAAATAAGAGATTTAGAGTAAAGGAGTGATATTATAAGGATTTATTGAAATTTATTAACTATTATAAAGAATGCAAAATTATATATATATATATATATATATATATAAACATATGAAAAAAAAGGGGATACATGGGCGTTAAGCCCACCCATGCTTTTGGCCAAAGAGGTTTTTAAAACCTAAAAATCTTGTGGTCATGTCACTACACACACACACACATATATATATATATATATATATATATATATATATATATATATATATATATATATATATATATATATATGAGTTACTGTGCGTGTGGCTAGTAGCCACACAGGAGGCGAGGAGGGTATTTCCATTCCGTGCCAGTACAACGGTAACAACACAGATCCAAGAACGCCACCAAATGGGAGGGAAATTTTTAGGGAAGAGCAAATCATTATCATACGTAATTTTTAGAGCACATTGGAGGTCTGCAAAAGGTGAGTAAAAATAACTTTTCTCGCACTTTCATGGTACAATTAATTTGAGGCTTCTACATGTAACTTTGTCTTTTCTGAAATAGTACAATATGTTAGGGTTCTTGATTTTGAGATTCTTAAAACATCTCACCTTTTGATAATTGATTTTTTTATCAAAGAATATATTTTTGTGTGGCAATGATGTACGTGCTTCTGTTTAAGCTATTATGTACTAAATTAGTCCTTTTGGCTTATCTAATCTACTTTTTTATAAAATTGTAAATGTCATTTGAATGCAAATTATTTTGAATTTCACACTAGAATTTTTGTACCTTATGTTAATAATGTTGCTGTAGTGGCGAACAGGTGAAACAGCTGTTGCATGCTTGGATTCTTGTGTTTAAAAGCCGGTCACATTAGAATATTGGTATTATAATAAACATATTAAATTCAATATTAATTTGTCATGATAGTTGTGTTATAAATCTGTTACAGTGTTCATGAAATTGATGCCATGGAGTTTGATAAAATTTTGATAGTCATCTGGGATGACATATTGCATAGTGTATATGAGTTGGTTATCACCTTCCGGGAAGGGATGACGGTTCTACATTCTATTCCGGGAATAGGATGGAGATATCACCATCTGGGATGGGATATCAGATGATTAAAATATTCACATTTGGGATGGAATATTATTAGATACCTCCATCTGGGATGGGGAAGGCAGTGGGACGCCATTGCATGGATATGAGCTCATAGACCTTAGTGGATCTGGGATTCACACCGGTTCTGGGAACCAAAGAGTCAAGTTAAGTGATTCTGGGAATCACCGAGTCATGTTAGTGGAGTTTCATTGTGTAGAGTTTGCATGGTGAATGTGATTAAATGCAATGAGATGTGACCGTTGCTGAGCTTATGAGTTTGTACTTTAAATGCTTGACATTAATTTTATTCATATATATGTATTATTTTGGAGGTTTATTATATTCAATATTTTAAAAATTAGCAGGTACCATGAATGTTTTCCGGTTACCGCGCTGACTGAAAACAACACTATTTGCGAACCTTTTCATCAACCGATTATTTTTATTCACTGGGATTATATCTCATTAAAAGTGTTGTTTTCAGAGTACGAGGACGACACCACTGGGACTGGAGAGGAATGAAGACCTAGCGAATTTTCTTAGTTATTATTCCTAGCTTGGTTAGTATTTCCTTAAACAAGGAGCCGTATGTGGCTAGACGTTTTTATCGTTGGGTTTATTAGTAGACGCCCGGTTTTGAGGCTTGGAATTTTTATCTGGACGTATGGATTTATTATTTATTACTTTGGTACATTATTACTATTTTATTTAAAATGAGACATTTTCCAGACTTATATAATTGATAAAAATTTTATGATTAACATATTTTAATTAAATGTATTAAAGGATTTTTATATAATTTGTTTTGGGTTACTAATGTAACGAAGGGCGTTACACACAGTGCTGCTAATCTCTTCTCTTCGATGAGGTTCAATTGGTCTACTCGATCCTTAACCCACTCAGCTTCTTCCAATCCTGCTTCTCTCAGTACCCTTAATTAGGGGATCTCTACTTCAATCGGGAGCACTGCCTCCATCCCATACACTAAAGAATATGGCGTTGCCCCTGTTGAGGTGCGAATAGAGGTACGATAGCCGTGCAAAGCAAAAGGTAACATCTCGTGCCAATCTTTATACGTCACTGCCATCTTTTGGACAATCTTCTTGATATTTTTATTAGCGGCCTCAACCGTCCCGTTCATCTTTGGGCGGTACGGGGAGGAATTGTGATGCTTTATCCTGAAGCTTTCGCACATCTCCTTCATCATCTTGTTGTTCAAGTTGGTCGCATTGCCAGTGATAACCTCACTCGGCAACCCATAACGACAAATTAACTCTCTTTTAACGAACTTGATCACGATGTTCCTGGTCACATTGGCATATGATGCGGCCTCCACCCACTTTGTGAAATAATCAATGGCAACCAGAATGAAGTGGTGCCCATTTGAAGCTTTTAGTTCGATTGGTCCTATAACATCCATTCCCCACATTGAGAATGGCTAGGGGGCCGACATGACATTCAGGGGAGCCAGTGGCGCATGAACCTTATCAGCATATGTCTGGCATTTATGGCACCTCTTCGCATAATTAAAGCAATCAGCCTCCATTGTCAACTAGTAATGGCCCGTCCTCAAGATTTTTCTTGCCATTGCGTGACCATTCGCGTAGTCCCAAACGACCCTTCATGTACATCCTCAATTATCTGTTTAGCCTCCTTTACATCTACACATCTTAAAAGTACCATATCATGATTCCTTTTGTAGAGAATACCCCTATCCAAATAGAAACCCATCGCAAGTCTTCTTAGGGTTCTTTTGTCATTTTCTGAAGCACCTGGGGGGTATTCCCTTCTTTGCAAGAAATGTTTGATGTCATGGTACCACGGCTCTTGATCGGGCTCTCCCTCTACCACTTGACAATATGTAGGATGATCACGACTTTCCATTTTGATGAGTGGCAGATTTCTTTCATCACTTACTTTTAACATCGAGGACAGGGTAGACAGCGCATCGGCTAATTGGTTATCTTCTTAGGGAATATGATGAAATGTGACTTCATCAAACTGCTCAATCAAACCTTTGATGTAATCATGGTACGGGATTAACTTGGCATCTCGGGTTTCCCATTCCCCTCTTAGCTGGTGGCTGACTAATGCGGAGTCCCCATATACCTCCAGTATCCTTGCCTTTGATTCTATCGCTGCCAGGATCCCGAGCGCACAAGCTTCATATTCGGCTATATTGTTTGTACAATCAAAGCAAAGCCTGGCAGTGATAGGGAAATATCATTTTTTGGTGAGATTAGTATTGCCCCAATTCGATGTCCCAATGCATTAGAAGCTCCATCAAATAACAAGTTTCACTTTTATTTTTCTGGTGATTGTTCGTGATCAAACAAAGCCATTATATCTTCATCTGGGAAATCACATTGCATCGATCCATAATCTTCTACTAGTTGATTGGCTAGATATTCTGCAAGAGCACTCTCTTTTATTGCTTTTTGGGTGACATAGCAAATGTCATATTCTGATAGCAGGACTTGCCAGGGAGCAATTCTTCCAGTTAGAGCAGGCTTATTAAAGATATACTTGATCGGTGGGGGTTTGTGTCTGAGTGATATGTTCGGAGTTTTGAATGCCAACTTGTGGGCTGGGGGCTGTTGGTGGCCCAAATCCACGAGGTAAACCGTATGGGGGATTGTTCGGGTCAAATGAAAGATGAGTTTGGTTGTTTGGATAAATAGTGAGAGGCATCATGGCCCCTGGTTGGTTGAAGCCTTGAATAGGAATCTGAGAAAAACCGGGCGGGATGAGAGGTGTGACTGGATGTCCTTCGTTCGAGGCTGGAGGGTTCTCCTCTGTGTTCTTTTCCTTCTGCATTTCTTGTAGGATCTCCATCATCTTAGTCATCTGATCCTTGATTTGACTGACTTCATCCCTGATCTCTTGAACTCCTTATAGTTCATCCGCCATGGCTCTTGCCTGTGATCGAGTGTGATAAGGGTGTCTCGGAGCAATTGTTCAGAAGAGTCACACTATTTTAATCAGAAAAAAGTAAGAACATTGCAACAAAAGAAAAAGCTTTAGTGAAAACCACCTTTGAAGTTATTAATTTTTTATTATTTTTATTTTTGTTTGCATTTTTTTGTTCTTTTTGTTTTTGTTTTTTTGAGTTAACATCTTGTGACTGACAAGAGATGGTCCCTCTATCCCACACAGAGAGCATTGTGCTCATAAGATGAAATGGAGTGGACAACAAATCTAGGGAAAAACATCTCTCCTCAATAGATATTGTCTTAAACACACTAGCAATGTGAACTCTGAATTGAGACATCCCGACCTACCCTTTGCGCAGAAGGAGGAATCCTATAAGGCAAAGGTGTAGTTGTCAACATACTAAAAGGAGACCATGCTCCACGATAGGTGTTGTCGCAAGTCAAGTGTGAGAGTTGGAATGCGAAGGAATCATAGAGGTAAGAACAGATTTCATTAAAAACTCCTCAAAACAATACATAGATTGGGATTACATCATTGTCAAATCATAATTTTCAATATTGTTACAACATTTCATCCTAAGGTCAACGACTTAGGTCTCTTTCTCTTTAGCCCTCGAGCAAACCCTCCACACATTTGCATAACATCATCCAGTTCAGACGGGAAACGAAGCATAGGGTCCGCACGTATTTGTTGTTCTGCCTTCTCAAAGCTTCGGACGAAATTCGGAACGCAATGGCTTAGCTCCAAACTCATGCTCACATATCTCCTTTTCCATATATCAATATCTATCCCTTGCTCTCGCGCTTCTTCTCTCCACCATTTCACGACATTCATTGTTTGAACCACTTGATCATGATAATGCTTTGCCGAGGTCCACCCTAAATCGCATTGCTTCTTGATTTTGACCATTAGGATATCCAGTTCTTTGACCTTTTGTACCAATTCACCAGTCATCCTACTTTGTGTACAAATTTGCTTCTGTAAGTTGCTATTGACTCCTCTTTGTTGATCAACTTCCGCCTCCAATGACTTTCTCATACCTTCTTGCTGGATGACTTCTTCTTCTAACTGACACTTTTCTTTTATTAGCCGATGCCTCTCCGTTGTCAAGGACAATATTTTACTTTCAAGATTCTGGACCTTAGCCATGATGCTTGGTGAGACATTGTCTGTATTCTTCTGGACTCTTGAGGTTGTGGAGATATTGACACACAAATCTTTTAAGTGTTCATTTTCCTTTGATAACTTCTCACAGCGCTTCTGCCCAATGGCTATTTTAACTCGGCATCTTGGTTTTGTTGTTCCATTTCCTTCATTTGTGCTTCTAGAACTTTTAGTTGTTTTGTCATTTGAGTTACCAAAGGGGAGTAATCTTTATCTTTCGTGTTTTCTGCCGGAATGTTGGCGGGACCTTTCCTTGACTTTCTCCATGCTTCATATTCTGAGACAATGATTAGGATTGGTCGGCCCAATTGTGTTCTCCCTGCCATCTTCACATCTTTCCATGCATTTCTAACTGATTTTGCCAACAACTTGGTATTCTCTCCATCCTCGTACCAGAAACAGCATCCGCCGAGTTGTTCTTTTCTTGGCACGATTTGCGTCCAACAAAGCTGTCGTAAGACTATGGCGGGCGTGTAGGATATGCACCCTCTTGGACCCATCAAAGGAACATTGGGATAGTCACCACAACTATAAATGATATCCTGCCCCTGTTGACCTTCGTACCATGGGCACACCCACTTAAAAGAGTCCCTTTCCACTTTGTCAAACTCGCTCTTCCATTCCTCTTCATTTAGTTGTCTTATAGGGATGTTATGGAAGCCTCTTAGTGGATCTGAATGGTGGTTGATATGACCTTTTGCATACATGTGAGTCATGGTCCACACATAGAGCAACTGTGCACAACATCGGAGCTTCCCTTTTGGATGCCACTGGCAAAATTCTAGAGTCAAAAGCGTTTCAGCTAATACTGCCAACACTGGGTTTTTCTTTCTTTCTAATGTTAAGAATACATCCATTGCCGCTTGATCTATCATGTCTAGCGCTGATGGAAATAGAACCAACCCATATATTGTTAGTGCCAATACACTCTCAAAGGTTTCCCAATCTCGCCGGTCCATTAATTTCTTCAAATGGTTTTCCAGAATAGTTCGGGTCAACCCTCGAGAGTTTGAGTGCCCGGTCAACTTCACATCATTTTCAGGAAGCCCTAGTAACCCTGCTATGCTTTTAGTGGTCAAGTATTGCCCCAAGTGAAAGTACACGACGGGGTTTTTCTGCATCAGCAACCTTAACAGGCAAGCATATTCTTCAATGGTGGGAGTAATGTCCATGTTTGGCAATTCAAAACATCTGAGGTGGGGGTTCCAATACTGACACAAGGCACTCAAAGCAGCGGTCTCGACCGGTATGAAAATCAGATCCAAGATCCCTCCATACTTCTTGGCGAAGCTTCTTCGACGTTCTTGAGGCAAAGATTGGCTCAACTCTTTTAGATTCTCCAATGAGTTCAATATCACCCTGGAGTTCTTGGTGGTGGGGGCATTGCTAGTGTGTCTGACTTTTTCCATCTCTTGTAATCAAAGGTGTTATCTCAAACCAAATTATCTTTGGAGGGAAATTTTACTTTGTTAATAACATTTGGAAAGCGAATTTACTTATGCATGAGAGTGTAACAAAATGCATGAATGAGATATTAACAATTCATGACTTAAAGTACTATATGCACGAGCATACAGTGAGTGTAACAGGATGCATGAATGAATGGCATATTAAGGCGTGAATGCATGCAGAAAATCATTATGATGCATGACATATAAATGTGATTATTCATGTTGCAGAAAAAGGTGGAATGCGCTCCTTTTTGTCCTACATGGGTCATATCTTAAAGTTTGAACTTCTGAGGTCAAGACCCTAGTTTGGTAGACTGCTCATGGCATTTTATGTGCATGACTTCTGGGACAGATCTAGACCCCTAAACATATGGTCCCCGAATTACCCTCATCTGAAAAGATGAGGACCCGAATCCATGAACCTCACCACAGGGACCAATAAGTCACTATATGGCAGTCCATGTTCCGGTAGCAATCCAGGCGGAAGAATCAATGTCTGTCAGGGGCGCAAAAGCATCACAATAACATCACCGAAGCCCCTTCTAAACTTATGGCATTCCAAGACTCGGGTATAGAGTCCAAAAGTGTGTGAATATGTGATGGTGACGTGTGTGCTGAGGATATGAAAGCCAACAAGTAATCCTTTTTCTTGTCCAAAGGAAGAGCTCTTATAACTACAAGTTTACTAGGATTTTCAGTCAACCAATTGATAGCCTTGAGCCATTGCTCATTGTCAAGACCCGGTATTTTCTCCAGCTCCTCTAGCACTTCTTGAACGTCTTTTTCATCAGTCTTCTTTATATTTGCTTGCATGAATTCTTTCATTGACTCGGCAAATTCTCTCATTGCAGCAACTATCCCATCTTTTTCTCCACTTCTTCTCTTTTGGGATTGCGTTCCAGTAGAAGTCGAAAACTGACCCCGTTTCTTTGTTGCAACGCTTGACTCCTCTAAACCAATGTTGATACTATTAGCCTCATCCTCTTCAATGTTCATGGCACCATCGGCATCGAGTGCAGTCTCCGCTCCAACTCCGGTAGCTTTATCTTTGGCACACAAGTCTACTATGTCATCCCAATTTGGAATGACCTTGAATCGAAATTTTTTAGCCTCTGCATGTGACTTGAAAGCCAAAAAATGTTAATAATAACAAAACATGTTAATAATTCAAAACTGAAAAATTATATGGCTGGAAACTAAAAACTATGCTTACCTTTACATACTCATTCCAAACATCTTCATTTTCAACCTGATCATATATTTCGAACCATCCCAATCAAACCCACTTTGACTAAGTATACCAGAGACAATTACATACCATGTTCTCCATAGTTTAATTCGATTCTTCACATTCTCTCCAAGGAGCTGCGGGACTTTGAAACGTGTAGATAACACTTGAGCTGCAGTGTTGTATGCCACAGCTTTCCAAGCTCCATCGCCTTTGTTCCCCAAATTCCTCTGATCTCGGAGTACATCAGCTAGTACACGTTCCATCTCCAAACTCCATGAGATATTGCTTCTTGTATCATCTTTCTTCTCCTCAATGTTGCTTTATGGCATCTTTCTTTTCCCTTGTGCCTTGCTCCTTCCTTGAGATGACTCCATGACACTAAACCTGCAAGCTTAGTATATGAATTAAAACAAATTCGGTTTTGACAATCAGCAGTTTCTTCAAACATAATGAATCCAAAAGAGTACAGGAAATAAGATAACTAGAACATTTTGAAATATCAATTACAAGCAGGGATTCAGACATTTTGAAATATCAATTACAAGCAATGTCCCCATAAAACATGGATATAAAGTCTATTACATATAAATAAGAATGAAAATCCAAAGTCTACTACAAAATACTCTCCCTAAGCAAAGTTTCTTCTAACTTGATAATCAGCAAACATATCTTTTGCTAGAGCGTCACGAAATATTGTCCATTCCTCAGTGACTTGAATAGTTGCAACCTCGTCCGGGGTATTATTTGCAACTCTTTCCCTATGTTGATTGGTTAACTCTTCATCAACCACAGATAAAAGCTCCAAGTCTTGGACCTCTAAAATTGGATCACTTTGTTGCTCGTCTCTTATAAAATTTTGTAGTGTGAAACAAGCATTAATAATTCTTATATGTGTTTTTATATCAAAAAATGATGGAGTTCTTAATATACTCCATCTTTTTTTCAATATCGTCCCAAATGATCTTTCAATGGCATTCCTTGCACTTGCATGGCGACGATTAAATAACTCCTTGTAATTTTGAGGGGCATTTCCCGTCCATTCATTGAGATAATATCTAGTCCCTCGATAAGGTGTTAAAAATCCCGAGCCATTAGTATATCCCGCATCCACAAGAAAGTATTTACCTACAATAGTTTTTAAAAAAATTATATAGTTATATATGATAAATTAAATAAATTTTCATTCTTTTCATGATATTACCATTTGGAACTTGGAGACAGTCTTGACGACGTAAAGCATCTCGTAATATTCGAGAATCTCCAGCCGACCTTCCCACCCGGGTAATACATAAATAAACTTTAAATCTGGACCACAAGCTCCTAACACATTTGCGGATATATCTCCCTTTCCGTTACGATATCTAGGTCTATCTTCATTACCAACTGTGACCGGAATATGTGTCCCATCAAGTGCTCCAACAGAATTCTAAAAACATTTTAAAATCATAAATAAGTTATAATAACTAAAGATGACATAATTAGAAAATTTAGCCTATCAAGCAAACTTACCTAAAACCATCTCCACCTGTTTGCCTCAGAGCCTTCTAGATTATAGTCATGAAACTTTAAAAAATCTTTGCTCACTTTCATTATAGCTCGTAGGACATTATTGAATTGCCTACTTATTGTTTCTTTGGATCTGCAATAACTAAAGTGCACTACTCTATATTTTAGATTATGAGCAAGGATATGTAAAACATTGCCACAGCTTCGGTTATAGGGACATTTCTCGTTCTTACTAATCCCCCTTTCTCTTGTAAAATTCTACACAGCTTAAAAAATGCTCGTTTACTGACCCTTAGTTGTTCAATGCAATCCTTTTCTCCTTCGTTATATAGACGATTAAGGAAGCTGCGCCTTTCCAATTCCCAATTATGGTATGGTTCCTTAACAAAATATTTGTCATAATACCAAGCCACTGCACCCATAAGCATTGCAGCGGCACTAACAACAATGAATTTTATTTTCTCCTCAAATTCTACCTCCTCTTCATTTCTTTTACGTTTTCTTGAAGTATCAACTACACTAGTGTCCATTTCTTCACTATACACAACATATAACATAACATCAAATTATGAACAAAATTTCAATAATGAAGAGTAAAAATCATCAGATAACACATCCAAAGATGATACTTTAATTAAGAAAAATAAAGTAATTAGACCATCAAACAGGTAGCAGTCAACACAAAATGTGAAAGCTAGTACTTTCATTCAATGAAGTAGCAGAGGTGAACTTTCTTTATCTTGTTTTATTTTTGGTCCCCCTAATACAAGGTTCAAGAGGCCTACGGATACATGAAAAGGTCATTCTCTGCCATCTATTAAAGCCATAAAATAGTGTACTCGGTACCTACAACAAGGAAGCATATATACTATGTTGTTTCAGAAAAACTAAATGCCACCTAGTTTGAGATATATGTATTTGATATTCTCATAAGAAACCCATGGCAACAGGACATTGTTTGAATTGAATCAATGTGACGGAAAGCTTCAAACAGTGTAAGGTATGGTCTCCAAACTGCCACTTTATACACAAGCAGAGAGGATGATCATCCAACAAAACAGACATTTTGAATGTTATAGTTTTTGATTTGGTTAGTCTAGAAGATAACTTATTTCTATACTTAAGCTAGGTCTTTTTTGTGGTCCATCTATTTTATGTGGTTGAAGTTCATGAGCCATTCACTGGTTGCTACCTTCAGTGTGATTGCAGATTTGTTTTAGATTAGCTATCTAATTCCAAGGTTAATAATTCCTGAAGAAAAAGGAAATATATAAAAAAGTATATGGGGGGATGAGTTTGAAAGACTTGATGGCTTCATTCACCAAAGACAACTTAACTTGCTACTTACTGCAATTCACCAAAGAGTCATATAAGTAGATTAAACACCACATATTGACCTAAAACCTTAAAACATTAAACCTATGAATCTTTTCCACTTCTATAACCTTCAGTTGTCACTTGTCAAGGTCATTTGGTCAACATCTTACTCGCACTTGTACTTCCTAAGAAAACCAACTAGGATCTTAGTCTTGAATAAAAAAAAAATGTTAATTGGACTACATTTGCAGAATCACTCGGTAAGATCCCTAATTTAGGAAATTCAAATCAAATGACAGATTGTAAGAAAACGTTCATTAATTGTAAACACAGGAAAATGTATAAACTATAACTTAATTCAATTAACCAGTGGAAGTTAATGCCTGAATGAATGGATTGATGGGTTAACATAGAGTGCTCTATGTACAAAAAAAAAGAGAGATGAGAAGATAAGAGTGCTCTATCTTATTCAACACTGAAATGCTGCAGGAAACAACTCACCTTTCACTCTCTCTTAGTTAATTTTCATTATAGTATAAATGAACTTTAACAAGAATGCATTTTATCTTATAACAGGTTATATGATGAGCTCTCAGCAAGGGAGAATGACAGCTTACTTGTAAGCTCTGAAAGGCAGAGCACAAGCAGCATTGGTATCTCATTTTATGAAAATTTGGGGCCTAGACTGACAATTGGACCCTCATCAGACAATTTAAACTTGGATGATGAAAACTTTGAGCCATTATTCTCAACTTCCAAACCCGTGAATCCTGATACTATGAAGGATTTGTCAAGCATTGAAGGACCTTTGTTGCCCTTACATACTCGGGTAAGTTAATTTGTTAATAAAAAGTATTGTCGTACAAAAATTTATGATTTTCTTTGGATAGAAGTTTGTTGATAAAAAGGAGTGATCAGTCCTATTGTTGTAAATGACCGTGCATCTTATATGTGCAAAAACAGTGCTACGAAATTTTGAATTGCAAGTGAATGTTGTTATGGTATGTTAATGCTTCATCTCCAATATTGCAGGGCCATAGAGAAGATGAAATCATAAGACATAAGTTAGATATTAAGAAAGCAATGGACTTGTACCATGAAGCCTGCAAAGTGGCAAAAGTCTCAAATCAGAGGGTCAGTGAGACATCTCAATCTTTCAATTTTTTACCCCATCAATGTTTTCAGTTGAAATTTAAAAAATATCCAAAAAAAAGGGGCATGGACTTTTTATTTTGTTAAAGTCATAAATGGCATTAAAGTTTAAGCATGCACTAGATCACAAGTAGGCTAACTGCTAACTCTTTTGTTTGGTCCAGTTGGCTGAACTACAAGGTTTGACCAAGAAACAAGAACAGAGAATGAAAGAGATTGAAATAGAAAATGCAAGATGCAAGGCATCAATTGAAGCAGCAACACCGAAATAGAAGAAACCAAGTTAATTGCAGTAAACAAAGACTAGGGAAGAACAAGCATTAACATAAGTATGTGTTACTAGTAGTACAACAACACCAAACATACATAAAGATAGCATTATCACAGCTTACAAAACATCAAAATGGTCATCAATCTCCCAGAAATTAAGCAAAACACAAAATTAACATCACATACCCGTGACAAGAAGCAACCCAGATGGAAGCTGCTTCAAGAAAAAAAAACTCTCTTCCCCTTAAATCTCCAAGTAAAGCTAGCCCTGAAGACAAAAGCAAACATAATATGAAAGTCCATTCACCAAAAACACCATAACAACAAGAATAAATATAAAAAATCCATTAAAAATGCTCATCCAGATTCATATGGTGGAATTCCAGAACAACACTTTCATGTAGCTTAGTAGATCTAATGCCTGGTAGATCTCAATTCCCAAATCACCAAGCTAGGGCTATGGACGTGAGGAATGCATAGCTATGAAGGTGAGGAATCGATAACTATGGACGTGAGGAGAAGAAGAGTGATGTGTGAAGCAGAGAAAGGAAATGGCGAGAGTGAGAAGACAGATCGTAGAGTATGAGCGAAGCCGCCGAGAAAGGAGAACAAGAACTAGAGAGAGCAAGGGTTCAAGAGAGAGAGGGTATTTAGAAATCCTTCAATTTAGGTAGTATTTTAAATCCACTCATTTTAACTATAAGAAATACCTGATAGAAATTCCAAGAATTTTAAATATCTTACAATAAAATATCCAAACAGTGTATTTTAAAACCATGTATTTTAAATACCTTAAAAATTTACTTTACCCTCTCAGATTACCCTATCCAAACAGACCCTTAGGCTTCTCTTTCTGAATTAGAATTCTTTCTTTAGGAGTCTTGTCATCTTGATTTCCTTTTTTCTTGCAATCCGAGACAGAATGGCCAATTGTATTACAAACATTGCAAAAAAAAAAAGGCAATCTTTCATACTCTAGCCCAACAATGAAAGCAAAATTCACTCTTTCTAACATGATTTCATTGTGCTGATTCCCTGAAAGACCAATATCAATGAGCACCCTAGCATAATGACCAAAGACTCGATTCTTTGTAGCTTCATCCAAGGAGATTGGAGTCCCTAATCAGGCAGCAATTTCACAAAGAATTTTCGGACGCCAATATTCTTGGGGAGATCATAATTTCTAACCCAACATTGAATACAGGCTTGCTTTTGATTATTAAGGATAAAATCTGATGACCATTGAGAAAGTCTTAACTGTCCCGAATTCAGATTTCAAGTTCCTACAGTCCAAACGCTCTGCGGAGGAGAAGTTGAAATCATAGTAACCTTTCCCAAGAGGGATCATCACAATTTTGCAAGAGAGTCACGCAGATCATTTTATTTTATAGGCTTATCGCCTTTTGCTAATAGGAGACAGCCATGGAGGTTGTTCTTGCTTCTCTCAAGGCTCTTTCTGTATTCGTCTTCAGATATTTTAATGGAGATGGGGTCTCCTTTAACGCAGGGCCGAGGGAGTTGATTCTAGGAGATGACAAAAGAGTAATTCAAGGCTTGTGCAAAGGTTTTCATTTGCTGAGGGTTCAACGAAGAGAGACGTGGAGAAGAAGGGGGAAGAAGAAAGGAATTTCCATGGGCATACAAACCCTAGATGACCATGCACAACAAAACCCTAACAGAGCTAAGAGTTTTCACCCCTGCTAGATAATTTGTGGCTCCAGTCAGTCATATCAATAAACAATATTGTCAATTCTTCCTTTTTGAGTAAATAAATACTTTTCGTAACACAAACGGTTATAAATGCATTGAGTTAGGAATTTATTTCTCTGTTATTTATGTTTAATTTACCAATGGTAAGTGCTCCAAAATTAATAACAAAGCTTAAAAATTTATGACACTCTATGAGTTTGTTTGGTTTGTCAATTCCGCTAGCGTGCAGTGGATGGAAAAATAATCTCGTTTGATAACCGGTTCAAAAATTAGCTTATAGCATTTTTTTCACTAGTATATAGCGTTTTTTCCGGACGCTACTTAAAGTAGCGTTTGAGCTTACAGCGTATAACTTTTTATTTTCTTCCATTTTTATCCCTACTATATTAATTAAATTCTTCACTTATCCTCGGCTAATAAGATAAAATACTAATCATTTATCATAGAAATAAATAAGAATTAATTCTGCTATTTAGATTTATATTTAAGATAAAAAAAAAGTTTTTATCTATAAAAATAGAAACCATATCAATAGATAATTTCATTTTTGTTATTCCATTTTATTTATTAAAAATAAGTAAAATTAAATTAATATTAAAATTACAAATTAATATTTTAATTTTTGAAATGATTAATAATTTAAAATAAATTAAAGTGTTAAAAGTGATAATTATTTTAAATAATTAATATATATATATATATATAATTTATGTAAAAAAATGCAAGCATATCCTTTTATATCATTTTACATTTATCAGCTCCAACCGCTAGTTTTATCAAACAATTCAAATCCAATCTGATATACTCTATCAACTAGCTTATCCGCTATCATCTATCCACTGTCCACTAGTTATTACCAAACACAACATAAAAAGAATCAAATTTGAAAAACTTTTCCAAATTATTTAAACAATTTAACTATAATGTAACATGTGTAAGAGAATTTATACATGATCAACTAATCATATATTATTGCTTCAATAAAAATATTTAAGTCTTATAATAATTACTTTATCATATAATACGCATAATAATATAGGATTATACACTAACAATGCATTAAAATTAAAATTCTTACTTAAATCATATACGTAATTACTTAGGATTTCACTCTCTAAAGTGAGTATATTTCTAAAGTGAGAAAATAAGATGTATCCGCCGTCGATTGATAAATTTGTTGGAACACAAGCACTCATTCATTCATAGTGCACACACATAGAAAGTATAGAAAGATTGAAAAAGATGAGAGAAAAAGAGAATCAGAGAAGAATATGTAATCTAAAAATTTTATACACTTCACTAAAATTACACTTGTACACATTACACAATAGCACTAAGTCTATTTATAGACTTACATTGATCATTACTCTTACTAATTAACTGACTCTTGGTTGTTATACTAACTACCCAACTAACAATAGCAAACTAACTACTTATTTGAATTACACTCCAACACACCTCTTTATTCAAATATCTCAATTACACCATTTTTTTACTACACCTTGCATTTTTATAATGCACATATTATTATTACAAACACACACATAAATCCACCAGGAATATCCCATGGAAAATTAAACAAGAATTGGGCTTGGCCCATTAGGTTAACAAGAGAAACCTGAATTGACCCAAATTGGCCCTTGTCTCTATG
The DNA here is from genome assembly GCA_030762895.1 of Sophora flavescens. Taxonomy (NCBI): domain Eukaryota; kingdom Viridiplantae; phylum Streptophyta; class Magnoliopsida; order Fabales; family Fabaceae; genus Sophora; species Sophora flavescens. The sequence goes on from CM061065.1 coordinate 189,603,055, forward strand.
CTGAAAATCCAATTCTCTTCCTTTACAAATTGGGGTTTCACCCATTAAGACAAACACATGGCCCAGTTTATGAAATTTACATTGATATATTTTAGGTTAAAGTAATCTTTTGGTCCATATATGTGACACTGATTTTCAATTTGGTCCCTATATGTAAAAAGTTATCAATTTGATCCCTATACGTGTCATTGGTTTTCAATTTGGTCATCATCGCTAATTGGTCCCTATATAAGGGACCAAATTGCAAATTATTGTCACATGTAGGGACCAATTCAACAAAAAAAATTGAAATCGGTCCCTACATGTGACAATTATTTTCAATTTGGTCCCTATATGTGATAATAATTTGTAATTTGGTCCCTCTTATATAGGTACCAATTAGCGGTGAAGACCAAATTGAAAACCAGTGTCACGTATAGGGACCAAAAGATTACTTTAACCTATCTTCTATTTACATGGGCCTGGCCCATCAGGTCACAAAATTGACCTAATTTTTGAAATTCCCTTTCTGCCCCTTGCATCATCTTCCTCCTTTCATCCATACACAGCAGCTTCATTCACCGACACTACACCACTGCAGCTCACCGGAGAACGTTTGATGAACCACCACATGACTGGCTCAGTCCGGTGGTTCTATCATAGGTCTTTTGTACCCATCTTCATGACGGCCACTACCACATCCACCACCGTCTTCCTAAGCCGCAAGAAGCACCTCTGATTGCTCCTTCGCACGCACCACCACACTGTCATTGTACTCTTTGACGTCGGCGGCATCATCGAAGAATTGAAGATACCGTGGTTCCTCCTTTTGCCGTCACCTATGGTCTTGTCATTGTACCACCGATATTTCTCTTGGCAGCGGAGGGTTTTCCGGAGACCACCTTGCCCTTGATCTTTTCTTCATCTCCAGTAGCTACATGAATCTCATTTACCAAGGCATCCAAGCTTTCGACTATACCAGTTTTTGATGTAAGCTATCCCTTTCCATCTCGACTTGTTCCACATTCGTCATTGATAAAAGCCCCCTACGTATTTTTCTCTATCTGTGTTGCTCTTTGGGAAGAACTTCAAGGTAAGAAATCCATTCACATCATTCTTTTCGGCCATATCCCAATATTTATCAGCATCCATATCAGCATTCACTAAATCATCATTCTCTGATTCAGTTGTTAACACCACTACATTGGATGGAGCTGTAGCGATCTTCACATTGATTCCTCCTTTTGTATTTACAAATTCAGCATGTTCTTCTGCAGTGCATGGCCCTTCATACTTTTTGTGCTTGAGAGATTATTTTGGAAACCAGTGAATTGTTGGGTACCCAAAGACCCCATCATCATGAGTATTCTTCTTAGGCTCACCCTCTGGATCAACATTCTTGATTCCTATCTCTGACTCCGACGTCAGCATCGACATTAACGTCTTGATCTTTCATCTCTTATCCATCATCTTGTCACTCACAATTGCATCTCTTGCTTCTGTTAATGATTCTTTGTTGATTTCTTGAACCCATTTCTCCTTCTTCTTCTTTTTTTTTCCATTTCCTCTGCAATACCAGTTGCTCCCTTCTTTGCTTCCTTCTTGCACTCGTCTTTCTTATCATCCCTATAGAAATTTTTCAAGATATCCCATGCTCCTTTGGCTGTGTTGGCAGCAATAATCTTAAGATTTTTAGAGTCCACGCATTGATGGATGATGGAGAGAGTCAAGCAATCTTTCTTCTTGGAAGGGCTCCCTTCCACATCTTGAATTTCCTCTTGCACAATTTCCAGCACCTCATGGAAATTGAAAATGTTTTCCATCTTCACCACCCATTGGCCACTGATGTAAGTTATTGCCATCAAGAACTGGTAGAGGAATTGAAAGATCTCCACTCACTCTCCACATCCATGGACACACCCGCTTGTCCCAAATCAGTTATAGCTCTAGATATCATGTTGGAACACAAGCACTCACATTCACTCATAGTGCATATAGATAGAAAGAATAGAAAGATTGAGAAAGATGAGAGAAAGAGAGAAGAATAATCTGAAAATTTAGATAGTTCGCTACAATTACACTTGCACACATTACACAAAGTCTATTTATAGACTTACATGGATCACTACTCTCACTAACTAACTCACCCATAGTTGTTACACTAGCTACCCAACTAACAATAACAAACTAACTACTTATTTGAATTACACTCCAACAAAATTGCATAAAAATCTCAATCCACTGAATGATTCAATAATAGATACACTCTTATTTTTTTCACCTTAGAGACAAACTTACTTTAAAGGAGCTAAATTCATCTCCAATCAACAACAAAAAATTAATCCCTTTTAAGATGTAGAATCGAAGAGAGTTTTGCCTCCCTTTGGAGTTGTGGAGATCATCGAAGTCCGTTTTGTGTGTCCAACAAAGAATTTTTACCCTACCCATTGGGTACCCACAAAAAAAACCCACAAGGATAGGGTAATTACCCGTATAATGGGTAAGGGTACTAAATTTGCTACCCACGCAAGTTCAGGTCTAGGTAATTTTTTCAAATGCGTATATGGGACAGACACTATAGTACCCTGCCCGGACCTTGCCTGTCGCCATCTCCTGGTGCCATCTTATTTCATGCATTTTAACTTTTTTTTAAAAAAATAACGTGAACCAAAGGAGCCATTCTACTATATGATGAGATCTTGTTGAAGTTTGCATATGAGGGTATCCATCTGATATGTTTCCATTGTGGCAAATATGGCCATGCAAAGGAGTCTTGCCAAGAAAGAAAGAATAATGACTTGAGGGTCCAAAAAGGCATGGCTACTGAGGGGACAAAGGCTGACAACATGGCGCCTGATCAAGAACAAGAAAAAATATCCGAAGAGGAGGAAGCTAATGGTGATTATGGGTCGTGGATGCTAGTAGAACGTAAACCTAGGAGAAGGGCAGCGCCTAAAGAGAAGCCTCAAGGGGCGAAAGAAAACCCTAAAGGAGCGGATGTCCATCCTAAGGACAAAGAGCTAGTCCTATCTGAAGCATCTGGAGCAAAAGATGGGAACGACAACATTGTCCCATCTGGTCAATTGGCTAAGGATTCTGGGGAATGGTGGTGAGGAAGATAAGAGAAAAGAATTTCTTACAGGAAGCCAGCTAAGAAGAGAGATGAGGAATATAACCAACAAGTGGAGTTAGCCAATGAAAAGATTCACCCTGGTGTGGTGGGACAGGAGGACAAAATTAACAACACATGCAAAAGCACTAGGGATTTTACATTTCATGCAGTTAGCGAGGCGAGAGGTTTTGCAGGATTATTTGGAATGAAAATAGTCTGGACATCCACATCATAGAGAGGCATGATCAATTTATTCATGTTGAGGTGCACTTTTATTCGACCTTATTCTTGGAAGATTCTCATGATAGGCATATTATTTGCTCCAGATTGAGTTTTCCTAGCTGGGACCAGCACTTGATAAGTGAGGAGTGCTTCTCGGCTCAAGAAATATATAAAATCTGCTCTCTTCGCTATGGGCCCTCTCAAGGCTCCTGGAGGAAATGGATGGCTTTCCTGCTATTTTTTTCCAACAACATTGGAACGTGATTGAAAATGCCTTTATTAACTTCATCAGGGAAGTGTGGAATAATCCCCATTTGATTAAAGAGGTAAACAGAACTCTTTTGATTTCCCAATTTAGACCAATCTCTCTTCGTACTGTTGTTTATAAGTGCATTACTAAGGCCTTGGCTAATCGTATCAAGAATATCCTGGGAGATTGCATTTCTCCTTTTCAAGCCAGCTTTGTCCCAGATAGAAATATCCAAGACAATATTATCATAGCTCAAGAACTTGTTCATGCTATGAGAAGGATGAAAGGTAAAAGAGGTTTTATGTCAATTAAAATAGATCTTGAGAAAGCTTATTACAAACTCTCTTGGGATTTTATTCGCCATTGCCTTAATGAGCTTGGCCTTTCAGAACATATGGTGAATCTTATTATGTGGTGCATTTCATCGTCTTCCTTTTCTATTTTGTGGAATGGAAATTTTGCAGGGACAGTTTTACCTTCGAGAGGCCTAAGGCAAGGGGACCCTCTCCCCTTATATCTTTGTTATTTGTATGGAAAAGTTTTCCCATCTTATTGATGCCGTGGAAGAAAAATCCTGGATTCCAATCAGAGTGGGTAAAAATGGCCCTCAAATTGCTCATCTCCTTTTGCGGATGATATCCTCTTATTTGCTGAGGCTAGTATTTCTCAGATTAATAATATCATGAACATTTCAATTCCTTTTGTTCTGCCTCTGGTAAAAAAATTAGTGTCTCCAAAAAACTAGTGTCTTCTTCTCTGGAAATTTAGCTCAAGAACTGAAAGATGACAGAGCCATCCACTGGGTGTTTCGTCGCTCCTCCTTTGATCCTCTGCAGAAGCCTCGGACTGACAGAGCCATCCACTGGGTGTTTCCTTCTCCGGGATGGGTTAAGATTAATTCGGGTGGTGCTTCTAAGGGTAATCCGGGTGAAGCTGGGTGTGGTGGTCTCATTAGGGATGAGAGAGGTAAATGGTTGGTTGGATATGCTTCTCATATTGGCATCTGTTCGTCATTTTCCGCAAAACTTTGGGGCATCCTTAAGGGTCTTGAAGTGGCCTGGAACAATGGTTACAGGAGGGTGGTTCTCGAGTCAGACTCAGCTGCCATTATTAACCTCTTGAGGAGGCAGGAGCATCTTCCAAGAGAGTGAAGATTGTGAATCGCATTCTCACTTGGTCCAAGATGGATTGGGAGCTAAGGTTTGCTCATACTCTTAGAGAAGGAAACGCTTTTGCCGACTGGATCGCTAAGTGGAGTATTTCCAATTTGGATTGCCTCCGTCCATCCAGTGAGTCCAGCAAAAAAAAATAGAAGGGGAGGATTTGGATTATGAGAGAGAAAATGATAAATAATGAAGAGAAAAAAAAGATGATGGAGGGATGATGGAGAGGAGGATAGCTGGAGGCAATCCAGATCCGAGTATTTCGTAGGAGCTTGGATTCTATTATTAGATGTTTGATATAAGTTTTACAAAAATATTTTTTGGAATGTATGTATGGGAATAAAAGTTTGTATGTTTGATACAAGTTTCAAAATGTTATTCCCAGGTATAAAATATTACTGAGAATAAAATTAGTGAATGATAATTACAAACTTGGGAAAACTCAATTTTCATGTGTGAAGGTGGGAAAACTTTATTCCCGAAAATCACATTCCCAAAAATGTAATTTGTCTGAAAATAAAACATTTCAGATACCAAACGTTACCTTAAAAGTTCCTTCCTCCGGATTCAGAGCACTTCTACGTAGGCCTTTTTGACCAAACTAGGCTCATTTTAGAAACTATTTACCAGTTTAGGGTTGTTCTGAAACTATTTATCAATGGGGGTCCTTTTGGACACGTGGCATATTTTATTTTTTTTCACTCTGACGGATCAAAGGCCCCAGTCAGACTGGCACCTTCAGTCAGACTGACTCCTTCCAAGTCAAAGGCACCAGTCAGACTGGCGCCTACCAGTATTGAAAAAAAAAAAGACAATTGATAGCAATAATAAGAGGTATAAAAAAATAATAGCAATAACAATTTACACCAATATATATTCATCAATTATTACAGTAGTAAAAAAAAATTTACCTTGTAATATTATTAATGTCATCGTTACTCCCTATACTTATAATATAATTTTTTTTAGCGGTATTCCTTTAAAATTGATGGTAAATTTCTTTTAATTCTTACAAGGTAATTTTTTTTTACAACTGCAATAATTGATGAATATTTATTGGTGTAAATTGTTATTGCTATTATTTTTTTATGACTCTTGTGATATTATTTGCTACTTGTTATTATGGGATTTTTTTTTTATTGCCTATTGTTTTAAATGGCTTTTTGACCAAAATGGATTTCTTTTAGAAACTATTTATCAGTAGCAAGTAGCAAATAACAATGATAAGTAGCAAATAATATCACAATAGGCATAAAAAAATAATAGCAATAACAATTTACACCAATAAATATTAATCAATTATTACAGTAGTAAAAAAAAATTACCTTGTAAGACTTAGAAGAAAGTTACCTGCAATTTAGAAGGAACGCTGCTACAAAAAAAATTATCCTATAAGTATAGGGAGTAACGATGACATTAATAATAAAGTATCTATTTAAAATAACAAGAGGCAATAAAAAAAATCCCCTAATAACAAGTAGCAAATAATATCTCAAGAGTCATAAAAAAATAATAGCAATAACAATTTACATCAATAAATATTCATCAATTATTACAGTAGTAAAAAAAAAATTTACCTTATAAGAATTAAAAGAAAGTTACCTGCAATTCAGAAGGAAAAATGCTACAAAAAAAATTATACTATAAGTATAGGGAGTAACGATGACATTAATGTTAAAGTATCTATGTAAAACAACAAGAGACAATAAAAAAAATCCCCTAATAACGAGTAGGAAATAATATTACAAGAGTCATAAAAAAATAATAGCAATAACAATTTACACCAATAAATATTCATCAATTATTACAGTAGTAAAAAAAAATTACCTTGTAAGAATTAAAAGAAAGTTACCAATAATTTTAAAGGAACACTACTAAAAAAAATTATGCTATAAGTATAGGGAGTAACGATGACATTAATGTTATAATAAGGTAGAAAAAAAATTACTACCGTAATAATTTATGAATATTTATTGGTGTAAATTATTATTGCTATTATTTTTTTATACCTCTTATTATTGCTATCAATTGTTTTATTTTTATTTTTATTTTAATACTGGTAGGCATCAATGCCTTTGACTTGGAAGACTAGCGTCTTTGAAGGCGCCGGTCTGACCGGCGTCTTTGAAGGTGCCAGTCTGACTGTCGCCTTTAACCCGTCAGAGTGAAAAAAATAAAATATGTCATGTATCCAAAAGGACCCTCCATTGATAAATAGTTTTAGGGCCCGTTTGGTGATCAGGATAAGAGAGACGGGATAGGATAAGCTATTATATCCTGTTTGAAACTGTTGTTTGGTGAGCCAACAGGATAGGATAAGGCAATCCTGTCACTTATCTTATCCTGTCCATCTAGTTAAAATTTTATCATGGGGGAGGGCTGGGTTAGCACTCAACAGGATAGGATAAGGTTTTTTTTTTTCTGGTAACGAGTAGAATAGGGTGATTTAAAGTATAATAAAATATCAAAATATATAATACATAAAATAATTAAAGTATAATAAAATAATAATTTAAATTAAAGTAAAATTTAACATGATTACCAAAAAAAGGTATAATAAAATATAAATATTTAAAATAATAAAATTTTAATAATTCAATTTAAAATTTATTTTTATTTTATAACAATGCTAATTTTGTTATTTCATATTATTTTAAAAAACTGTAAAATATAAAAAAATATTCTAATAATTTAACTATATGTAAAGTAAAAACAAAAAATGAATATTTAAAAATATAAAAAAATAATTTTATTTAGACAATATTTAAAAAAATTTAAAAATTATATGTAATTTTATCACAATGAAAATTTTGTCTTTTTATATAATTTTAAATAATGAAAATTATAAAAAAAACTAAAATCTAATAAAAGATGAAAACATTTAGAATAAAAACGAAAAAAATTAAAATTCAAACTTAAATTATAATGCTGTCCGATTGGTTATCTGGTGGACACCAAACGTCGGATATGATAACAGCTTATCTTGCTCTTATCCTATCATACTCCTATTCTGTTCTCTTATCATATCCGCCTTTATCCTATCATGACCATCAAATGAGTCCTTAAAATAATCCTAAACTGATAAATAATTTCTAAAAAGAATCCAGTTTGATGAAAAAAAAAAAAAACTCTATGTAGTGATTTGTCTGGGGTTTTGTACTCCGTGATTTTTCTTTTTAGCTTGTTTTTCTTTTGGGCTTTAGCGTTGATTGTAAAAAAAAAAAAAAAAGTTTTGGATATTGAAAGCGTGTGGAACGGTGGAAGTGAAGACCAACAAATTACTGCTTTATTTTTCCATCTTTTATTGTTCTCAAAAGTCAAAACCTCCCCCTTGCACATTTTTTTTTCTTTTTCTGTCGACAGCACATTTTTAAGCGGGGATGGTTGATACTGTCCAATTAGTTCCATGCCGACTAGACCAAAATCCTTTTTTTTTTTTTATCTTTTATCTTTTTTTAATTGAATAATGTCAATCAACATCCTTAAGACATTAATCAAGAAAGTAAAATAACAAATTTGTATTGATAAGTGTTCTAATTATTTTACCAACATAGATTTTTCTTTTTTTAATTTCTTAATCAATGATCAAGAACATTGATTAGCAAGACTCTTATTTTTTTAGGCAAATGCTAATGAGTGTTTTAATCTAATAAAAGTAAGTCTCCATAGGAAATAGTGTAATCAATTCATTAAAAAAATGTATACTTAATTTTTCAATAAAAAATTATCTTGTTTGAATTTCTCAGAGTACTCAGTTATCAAAAATCCTTTTTTAAGGGTATTTCTAATGAAAGCACTAAAAAAACATTGGTTAAGTAATTTAAAAATAAAAATATTTTATTGAAAAAATGCAACTTTTAAGTATTCAGTGATTTGGATTTGAATAGATCACATTTCAAGATTATTTTTCAAATTTTCTTTAACTGAGTTTTTAAATAAATATACAGTGGTTAGTGGACAGTGGTTACCATTTACGTTTCTTAAATAAATTTTTGACATTCACTGAAGTTACAAATGAGGCGTGGGTGTGGGTGGGGGTGGGGGATTTGACTCATGCCTCAATAAACTAATTATTATTTAAAGATAATTTGCATTAATGAAAATTCCCTCATGTTGTTTTTCACTTATCAAGAAAGATACTCTTTGCTCACATTTGATTTTTATAAGGATAGTTCGCTAGCGAATTTTTAAAAAATTTATTTACAAAAGAAATTGACTCATTCTATTTCTTTTTTATTTAGAAAAGATTATACAGTTGTGATGGAGATCGAGGGCGGAGACATCCCAATATGATCAAGAGGTAGTGTCACAAACGGTAACGAGAACGAAGGTAATGGATGACATGATGGCTATATATTCTTGCTTATGGTTCAAAGAAGGCCTTGGATAGAGGGTTTGGCAGGGTGGTGTGCTGAAACGTTACCTCATATTGCTTGCAACGTTCATGCATAAGATACCGTTAGATGTGAGATTGTCATATATTCAGAAGAAGTGCTACTCTTCATAAAACCTTAGGCAGTGACGACGGCTCCAAGCTCACTGGTTGAGTTGGTTTGGAGATACGCCCAATGTTGGTCAAAGAGGAAGGTCATTGCTGGAATCAAGGTTTTGAAAACCGGACCGAACCGGTCGGTCCGATCGGGAACCGGGACCTTGGCCGGTCCGGTCAGCTGGCAAAACCGGTTCTGTGGTGAACCGGTGCAAAAACCGGAAAACCGGTTCAAAACCGATAAAATCGGTCATAACCGATAGTGAATCGGTCTGAACTGGCCTAAACCGGTTTTCTAAAAAAATAAAAATAAAATTAGTATAAAAGGATTTGGATCATCCTAGCCAAAACCAATTCTTTTGTTTTCTAACATATGTGGGCTGGTTGTAGATTTTGGGTTGGTTTTCCCTATGAAGATGATTTTAACATATATCTTTATATTTATTTAGTTTAATTTCAAAATAAAAAAAATTTTGCTTAATAATTTTAGTTGTTATGTTGTTTTTTTGTTTAATATTGCTACAAATATTATATTAAAAATTAAAATAATATTATTTAATTATAGCCGATTCAACCACGGTTAGATATTGATGGTAGAAAATGATAGTTCTGTTGTGAATCAGTATATACACTGACAGATACGAGTTTGTGTATTGTTGCTCGGAGAGATGGTGAGAAAAATGATGGCTTAACTGCGAATTATATACTGACTGACAGGAGTCCTCCTTGTGTGTTTGTTTACAAAAATTGCTACCTATATATATATATATATATATATAACAATCTGATTATGTTGATAATGTAATCAAATCGTTATAATTGATCCAATTAATCAAATCACTCAATTAATTTTCCCAATAATTTATTCCATTTTTAAATTTTAAATTTTTATTTTTTAAAAGGGAACAAATTATTTTTGTTATCTATTAAATTCAAATGATTGATTTCAATAAGTTCACCTAGTCAACTTTTTTCATAATGTATTTCTTTTTTTTAATATTTAAAGTTTAAAAGAAATAAATCATCTTTATCACTCGTTACATCCATGTCCAATCATTATTTTTTGTTCAAAACTTCCTTTATGTTTTTCCTTCTCTATTTTTTTAAAAAATTTTCATAAATTTTATAAGCCAAAATGAAGGACAAATATTTCTGGGGTTTTATTTTTATACCTTTTTGAATTTTTTCTAAATTTTAATAAAAGTTAAAAACAAACTCCACTGTTGCTAAAATTTAAGATATATATGTTTTTTTTTTTAATTTTGAACTTTTTTTAAAAAAAAATACAAACATAAAGGAAAATAAATGAATGGCAAAATGTTTTTTTTATTTTTATTTTATTTTTGGATTTTTATAAATTTATGTTAAAATTAAAATGGATCTGATCAAAATGGGATGTTCACATTCTTATTGGAGGATTTTGATCCAAACATCTCGACTATTTACAATATTCTTTTAGGGCTCATTTTGATGATTATGATATGATAAGAGAGTAAGGATATGACAGAATATAGACTTGATAAGCTCTTATTTTATCCTGTGTTTGATGGCACTTCATACTAAACTACATAACATTATATTATATTATGTGTTTGAGTTGGACCAAATAGTGGTATGATAACTACATAACATTATATTATATGATGTGTTTGAGTTGGACCAAATAGTGGTATGATAGGATATAAATTATATAAAATGATAGCATAAAACAAATATAAAATGATAAAATTACTCTGTTATAAAAAAAAAAGATAAAATTACTCATACGGCAAAATTATAAATAAATTTAATATTTTTTTCATAAATTTTAATATGAAATTTAAATCATTTTTATGCTAAGTTTTTCATATTTTATTAGAGATTTTTTTTCCAATTTTCGAATTTTATAAAAAGGCAAAATTATCCTTGTGAAAAATTACATAAATTTTTTTAAAATTTTTAAATATTACTTAACTTTAATTAATATTTTATATTTTTTTAATATTCATTGTTAATTTTTACTTTAAAATAATCAAATTATTAGAATAATATTTTTATATTTTTCATTTTTTCAAAATAATATAAAATAACTTTTTTTTACCTGATTCTATGTATGCTTGATTCTCGTTTATTTGCATGGGTTTTGGTTTTTGTCCCCCATGTTCTTGTTTTATTTTTTATTTTATTAATAAATTTATGGTGACTTGTCACCTTGCTTAAAAAAATATAAAATAGCATCATTATTTTATTAATTTAAATTATATTTTATATTAATATTTAATTTTTAGTTTTTATTTTATATATCTGTATATTTTATCAATTTCAATTTTTAAATTTTTTTTAGTGTTTTCATTTTTTTAGTTTCTTTATTTATATCAAATAAAAAATTTAGCCTTGTCACACAATTAATTTAATTCTTAATAACTTTGTACTTTATAATTTTGATATTTATTTAGCCTTGTTAAAAAAATTAGATATTTTATTAATTTAAATTTATTTTTTACTTTATAATAATTTTGAATATTAACTTTCAGAATTTTTTTTATTTTAAATATTTTTTTATTATAATTTAATTATATATAATATTTTTATATTTTATTATATTTTAAGTCACCCCCTATCTTATTGATTTCTAATACAACCCTCCCCATAAGATAGAATTTTAACAAAATGGACATGATATCCTACTGGCTCATCAAACTATAGTTTAAGACATGAAATGACAACTTATCATATTCTTTCTCTCTTATTCTTTCTGTACGTTGTCAGTGTATGGAGGTTTTTACACTGACATCTATCCAATAATATTTTGACAAATTAGTACTAATGTTGTTTATTACTCTTAGTTATTAAAATAAAAGCACAAATGTCAAAATATCAGTGAAATGAGTGTAAAACTTTTTATATTGACAGTGCAGACTACTTTAATCTATTCTTTTAATGTTGGGATCTATTTCTTTAATGATTAAAGAAGTAAGCACTCTCGGTGTAAAACTTTTTACGCTGGCATCACTAACATTCGGACATGTATGCTTCTATTTTAATAAATAAGAGAGAAAAATAACATTAATGTTGATTTGTTAAGATTGTTTATCGTCAGTGTAAAAATCCTTTACCTTTTTTTTTTTTCTTAATCAAAGGAAGATATGCAAAAACATCACTGTTTTACAAGGCATCTCAACTATGTTGGCACCCCAAGTAAAACCAATCATCTGCAGCACATCAACATATTATTAATAAAAGAAAAAGAGTACAACAAAATGGGTTTTTTTTTTGTGGTGGTGGTGGTGGTGGTGGTGGTGGGGGGGGGGGGATAAACCTGACCCAAGAAACAAAGCTAAGAAAACCTATAATTTGGCATTCCATATCTATCATGGAAAAACTCCTCTCTAATAAAATTAGGAATAATGTTCCACCACATAAAATCATGAGATCTCAAGTCATGGGAAGCCAACTTGTCTACACATTTATTTCCTTCCCTGAAGATATGAGTGCAATAGAAGTTTAAGTCTTTCTTCAAGATCATACAATTATCCCATCTGTTTTTCAATTTCGAAGGGATGGCAACTTGACCTTTAAAAGCATGAATTACCAGCAAGGAGTCACTTTCTAACCAAATGTTTTTCCAACCTTTTTTTGGAGGATATTTCAATAACAAACATTGCTCCAACAAGCTCAGCATGAAAAACATAAGCATTCCCTAAGTTAACCGAAAAGCAACCAAGAGAAGCAGCTCTATAATCCCTGAAAATACCTCCACAAGCTGCTTGTGCCAGGGGCTCCTAGAGCTGCACCATCCGAGTTACATTTTATCCAGTTACAAGCAGGGGGGAACCAATTGACCTCAACTATAGAGAGAGCTGTTCTCGGGTGGCAAACAATTGAAAAGGCCTTTAGGATTCCAAACTCAGTAATGTCAGAGGACATGCTACCTTTACTGAGATTTCCAGCAAGAGAGACATTCACCACAATCATATTCTTTGCAGCCCTTAGAGAAGTCACTTGGTTATCAAATTTCAATTTGTTTCGACAATTCCAAATAGACCAAGTAATATTAGTTACTGCTGAAGCAACAACTTCTCAGGTTTGGAGACTCCAATTCCTGACACATAGGTTCAGCAAATCCAACATAGACCAGTTACAAACTCCAATTTGCAGCATGGAACAGAGCCAAGTCCAGAGGTTTTGAGCAAAAGGACATTCAAAAAACAGATGAGAAGTTGTTGTAAAAATCCTTTATCTTGACCGTGCATAGAAATTAAACTATTCAGTTATAACAACTTGGGTTGGCTATTAGATTATACATTAGCAATCAAGATTATAATATAAACGGTTTTCTATCATGTGCCCTTATTAATTACATATTTAACTACTCACTTTCATTCAATTTTAACCAGCTAATTAATTATGATTCTTTGAAAAAGAAAAAATTATATTAATTACCTTCATTCACCTACTTGTAATCCCTTTCTTCCCACCAAAAAATAATAACTATTTGATTCCCACTTTTTTACGACTACCCACTTCTCGGGTAGACACAAACTCAACACCTCATCCTTAGTACACTCAATGATAAAATGACAACACATACATATTTAATATATTTTTTAAAAATATAAAAAGAATACAAAAAATCATTTTTTTTCTTTCCCACCTTACCAGATTCCTCTTTCTTCATTCCTCTCCCACTTTAAAACTCCATTGTTTCCCACCTTAAAACCCAGCAGAGCAACCAGACCCACCCAACTCTTTATTAGTGTGTCAACTATCAACTGAATAAATAAATAAATAAATGACATTAAATCAAATAATGTTAATTCTAATAAAAATTAAGACAAGTCAAAAGAGGAGAGAATCATTCAATTTGATGTAATGTGACTCCAAACAAAAATCATGGATTGCAAAGAAACTGACAGGAGTTAATTGTTGGCACTAGCAAGTTCCTTTCATTTTAGCTAATCGTTGTATGGTTTCAAGGATTTTATCACTACCAAATTTAGTTCAATTTCTTTTCTTTTTTTGTTGGAACATTTGCCCTTGTCTATTCATGTGTGCATTTTCGGTTTATGTATCGTTTTTGCAACAATTTTTTTTTTCATTTTTTTATGGATTGTTGCCAGTTTTTTCTGCATCTGAGAATTGTTTGCGTCTGGACTCATTTGGTGGTTGGTGGTTGGTTGCTCTACTGGGTTTGAAGATGGAAAATATGGAGGTTGTATGTAAGAGAAGAATGAGGAGGAAGGAACTGACACGGATGGAGAATAAAAAAGAGTTCTTTTATGTCAAAATAAATATAAAGATTTGGGCTTCACTAGTTGCTCTACAGAGGTGGAAATTAATGGAAGAGAGAGGAACTCGTTAGGTGGGAGAGGTAATGAAGAGAGGAAGTGGTAAAGTGGGATCCGGATCCCCTTACTTTTTTTTTTGAGGGAAAAGTCATTTGATTTCAGTGTATTTTGAGAAAGAAAGATGTGAGAGAAAAATGAGAGATAAAAAGAAAGAAAGTAATACAGGAGAAAGATAGAGAGAAAGTCAGATGACTTTTCCCTTCAAAAAGTCAAGGAATTGGGATCCGGTAAAGTGGGACAGATAGAGTGGGAGAAGAGAAATGAGTTTTTTTTAAAATAATAATAATAACAACAACAACAATAATATATTAAATTTTGATGGGTTGTCATTTTATTTTGGTATACTTAAGGATGAGACGTTGTGTTTGTGTCTATTCAAGACTTTCTCCCCACCTCCTCTCTTCCAAAAAAAAGTCGCGTTCCTATTTGGTATGTTATTCTTAATTTTTATTTTTTAGTAATAATAATAACAATATATTTTTTTTTTTATCAATTCAATGTTAACAATCCAAATTGGATGTACATGATAAACTCTGAAAGTGTAAATAGTATGTCCCTCATATTCTTAGAAGAAGAAATGGACTTCACCTTTCTGAAAAAAAGTGATAAACTCATAAAGTTACAGGGAGGTGAATGGAGGTAGTAAATAGGAAAGAGATAACTAACATGTGATTGGTCCAAGTGGTAAGGGACTCATACACCTTAAGCGGTGGTTAGGGGTTCGAATCCTGACTCTTGTGTAGGGAGAAAACCTGGTTGGGAGGGGAGAACCCACCCCGTGTGCCCAACAGGTTCTCCGGCGGAGATTAGTCACTGCTAACGGTACTGGATACTTCATACCAATAATATGGTTACAAAAAAAATAGGAGAGAGATAATTATTATTTTTTCAAAGAATCATAATTAATTAGTTGGCCAAAATTAAATGAAAGTGGATAATTAAATAGGTATCTAATAAAGTTTAAGTAGTGAGCTTTCACAGGACAGAAAAATCAGAATATAAAATCATATGATTCTCATTAAATACCACCTATATATAGAGCTGGCTATGCAGATCAGTTCGATCTGTTTACGTCTGGTCTGTATTGGTCCGCACTGAAACGGACCAGATCAAAAGGCCCGCATGATAAATGAACTTTAAAAAATAGAGCTCACATCCCGTCCTCATAGTCCGTGGGCTAAACGGACTGTCAGCGGACTCATCAACAATTTTTTTTCTAACAAACATAAAAAACAAATAATGACTTGTGTAGAAAAGCAAACCAAATAGAAAATGGTAAAAAATAAGTAAAGATGTAGATTTATTTTCTATTAAAAAAATTCGCATTGCCATTTCACACACCGAAAGAATATGCTGGTATTTGCTTCTCTTTTTGTAGTTTTATACAAATACATATTCCCAAAAGTTATGAATTTGGTCCTCAACGCTCTACCATCACGACGTAAGAATGAAGTAACTTTTTTTTAAGCAAAATATAATGAGAGAAGAAGTACAAGAGATACTCAACTAATATATAAGGGAATAATAATAATATAAAAAACAAAAGTTTTAAATGGTTTATAAGGGTGCTAACTTTTCAATATAAAAGAGAAAAAAAACCAAACCACTAATAACAGGGAGAAAAAAAAAGAACCCCTCAAAGTATAACAGGAACTAGTAACCTTCCTAGCAATAATAACCCCACAAAATTTCTAAGCCAATAAACTGAGAATGAAGTAACTAATAATATTATAAGTAATGATATTTGAACATATAATTTAGACATCTTGTATAAACATCGTAAAGCTTATGAGTATCTTGAGAATGATGAAATACATGATGAAAAAAAAGAAAACAATAAATAAGTAAAAAGTAGTATTTTTATACGATGTTGGATATCATTTTTGTATCCAAATATCATTACTCTAATATTATCCTTGTAAATCACAAAAGAAAAGAGACTGTCCCGCTGTTAGCTTAGGCTTGTTGCTTTAACTGTCCCTTATACCCAAAAAAAATTATAAAAAAATTAGGGAGGGAACCCTTAACGTCCCTCCGTCCCTGCCTATATATATATATATGTAATTTTATTTTATACATGTAATTTTATAGACAGACAAACCGATTCGATAATCAATATTCTTTTTTCATTAATTCTTTATTTTAATTTTTCCCTAGCAACGTGCCTTTCCTTTCTCGGTTTACAATGGCAACCACCTTGTTGGTGCACTTCGTCATTTTGATACATCTTTACACCATTGTTTTAGTTGCAAGCAAAATGTAATGAACAGAAATCTCTACAAGCTAAGCTAAAGAAAAACTAAGAGTTAAGCTACTCAAAATACTAAAATTCATTCATCATTCTTGTTATTTCATTGCATTCATTCATTATAGATATATCATTCTTAATAACAAACCTAATAAACTTAGCAGTGACTAATCATAGTGACTCACCATCTTCCTAAATGATGTGACTCATCATTATTCTAGACTTTTCCTAACTTAAGATAGATCATGGCACTTGGGTTTAGTGTTTCGACCATAACATATTTGGGTCATAACACAAAAATAATACCTTAACATTCCCCAAGTTTTCATCCATTTTAATCTTTGGGGATTCGACAGTGGATCCTGGCAATAACAACTACATCCTAACATTCGGCAAGGGAAATTATGTGCCTTATGGCAGGGATTTCCCTGGTCATGTTCCCACTGACCGGTTCTCAAATGGAAAACTGGTTCCTGACCTCATTGCATCTCTGTTGAACATCAAAGACACAGTCCCTCCTTTCCTGGACCCAAACTTGTCAAATGAACAACTTCTAACAGGTGTTGGCTTTGCATTTGGTGGATCAGGCTATGATGATTTGCCTGTAGCTGTAATAGGCGGCACCCCTTACCAATGCCCCAACAAATTGAATATTTCAAAAAATATATTGAAAAGCTCATGGGAATTGTAGGGGAAGATAAAGCCAAACAAATAATTGAAGATGCTCTAGTTATTATTGGTGCAGGAAGCAATGACATCTTCTTCAAGAAGGATGATGTTCAATATTGATCAATATCAATATTATTTGCAGGATAGGCTTCAAATGTTCATCAAGGTAAACCAAAGTCTATTATTGTTAATTTATTATAATTCAATTATTCATGTTTGTAAACTAATTAAATATTTTGATTCCATAAGATAGTTAAAAGCTTTTCATATGATTTTACTATTAGGGCTCGTTTGGTGGTCAGGATAAAAGAGACAGGATAGGATAAGCTATCATATCCTGTCTGAAACTATTGTTTGGTGAGCCAGCAGGATAGGATAAACCAATCCTGTCTCCTATCCTATCCTGTCCATCTAGTTGAAATTCCATTCTGAGGGGGGAGCTGGGTTAGAACTCGACAGGATAGGATAAGGTGATTTAAAGTATAATAAAGTATATAAAAAAATGTATACATAAAATAATTAAAGTATAATAAATTATAATATAGTTACCGAAAAAGGTATAATAAAACATAAAATAATAAAAATATTAATAATTAATTTTAAAAATTATTATTTTTTCTCATAAGGCTAATTTTGTGACTTTATATTATTTTTAAAAACTGAAAAATAAATAAAATATTCTAATAATTTAACTATATGTAAAGTAAAAACTAAAAATGAATATTTAAAATTATAAAAAAAAAAATTTAAGTTAAACAATATTTTAAAATTTTTAAATATTATATGTAATTTTATCACAAGGATAATTTTGTCTTTTTATATAATCTTAAAAAATGAAAATTATAAAAAAACTAAAATCTAATAAAATATGAAAACATTCAGAACAAGAACGAAAATTTTAAAACTCATGCTAAAATTACAATGCTATCCAGTTGGTTATCTGGTGGACACCAAATATTGGATAGGATAACAGCTTATCCTGCTCATATCCTATCCTACTCCTATCCTGCTCCCCTATCCTATCTGCCCCTATCCTATCCTGACCACCAAACGAGCCCTTAAGTTATTTGATAAAAGTAGTCTATGTAAGAATCAAAGAGTTTGGAACAAATAGAAGGGTGACAAAATTTTAATTGAAATTGATGGCAATTGCATGCATTTTGCTTTTTTTTTCTTTTTTATGTGATTTATTTTAATCTTAATGAAAGTTCAATTCAGTTCTTTTACATATATTGCATTTTCTGATCAATTTTCTTATTGAATTATTTTCTATACCCTTTGACTTTTTATTTACTTTCATTTGTTTGTTTCTTATACTTGCTTTATTTTTATTTTAAGTTTATTTCTTGTTCTTTCAATTCAACTCCTTATTATTTTCCATACATTTTTATGTGCATTTTGATTGAATTCTTGTTACTTGTTTTTATATCGTTACCAAAAATTGATTTACACTCCCTATTATACTTAAATCATCTTTTCATCATTTAGTTGAAACAAAACATTAACATTTTAAGTTTTGTATAAACTGTCAAGCACTTAAGAAGAAGATAAAGATAAAATATTTCTAGTATCCTTTAGCTGTTTGGTTTTTAAACCCTATTGATTGCATAGGGGTATCAATGAGAAAATGGTGGGGAGAGGCTTTCTTGGTGGGAGAATTCCACGAGGATGTTCCATTGTGTGGAACTTGAATCTGGTACTAATGTTTTATCTGTTGAATGATTCATGTGTTTTTATTTGGTGTTGGAGGGTGATGTCCTTGAGAGTGGTTCATGCTATATGAGAGAGCCAACTTGTTGGAGCTTTGCTGGTGTGTGTCATCATTAAGATGGAACGTTTTTATCTTTGGTCCTATGGTGGGTTGTTGCGGTTGATGTGGTTTATTAGGATATTGTGGATTTTTTCTTCTGCTGGTTGTGTTTTATTTGTTGCATAGTTATTTGTATCGGGTGGGTGTTTTGCTCATAGTTACGGGTACCATTTGGTCTCTGTTTGGGTTTGATATTGTGCACCTTTTTGTATTGTCCTGTGCACAACTTGTGCTGCAAGCTTTGATCTATTTTGATAAATTTTTGGCTTAACAAAAAAAAACTTAAGAAGAAGATTTTTATTTTTTTTTACATAGACCAAGTTAAAAGGTGGCACAATTTGTGTAAAATACATCGAACTCATTAGTGAGGTTATTTTTTCTCGTAACATATTGGTTTAGTGCATTTATATATTTGGTATTGTTGGTATCAAGGTGTTGTAAAGTTGTTGTTGTTGTTGTTTTTTAATTGTAGTTTTAATGTAAAAGTAATTAAATATAT